>JAUTBV010141448.1:0-11300 GCA_032361325.1 Lepetodrilus fucensis
AACAAAGTTGGGGATTTACATGTCCTAACGACTGTATTTGCCGTTTCCTAGCGAAAAGTATTCCAATGCAAAAACACATTTGACAAGAAAGTATAATGTCGTATTTTCTAATTCATAGAATAGCGTTTAATTTTACTAAAAGGTCTCAATCAATGTGCACGGACATTCTCAACTTCCTGGGCAGTACGGATAGTTGGAGGATCGTAAAGTTATCATAGTTCACACCTTATTATCGTTACATTATAACACAATACAACACCATCATAATGTACGTCGATCTACGTAGCCTTGTAATAAGCTCCTTAGAAATTAGATCACAAAACATCGTTAGTTTCCATAACGCTCACATTTGAAACCGAATCAGGCACTACTTTCAACCAACACTCGCGGGTATCCAATGTCGAACCATCGTCTCTCCCGATTGGAATTATCCCTACGAGCTAAAACACAATATCTGCTTGTTATTTGCAAACGATGATTAGCGGTTTGAATATTGCAATACGTCAATTATGTTGAATTATTAATCCCAATCATCTAAATGCAGCCTCAAGAAACCTAAAACTTTAATAAAGACTTTTGGCTTGTGTTTCCCCTTTGGCTGATGTTTAGTAACGCAAGCAGGGTTTCTGTTTACGTGCACCAGCCATTATCTGTACTAAGGAAGGCCATTTCGACGTTGCTCCGGGGAATTGAAGAATCTAGCCGGATACTGGTATTGGAACACACCTGGATAAGGAATCAGAGAAGTCTGTTGACAGAAGGTCGCATCCGTCATAAATTAATCTTCTATTTAGGTATAGAGTTTACACCACAAAGGAGAATATTACTTTATACCGATAATGTATTTATGAAATATGGATAGGATATTTTGTCAAGCATAACACAAACTGATTTTCCTCGTAGAATGAGATAGAGGAATTAATTGCCCTGATGGATTATCTATAATTTTTTTAAACAATATTTATTGGGAAAACTTCCGGGATCCACGAACAGCCTACTATCACAGTTGATAGACCTGTATAATGGACAAATGAATTTCGATCTGAGATTAAGTACGCTTGATTTATCCACCCAAAAGTTGTTATTTACTGATGTACTTTGTCCCTAGTACTCAATAGTTATTAAAATATAAATGTTTTATATTAATATAGGGAACGTTCCACTATTTATCTTGTCTTTGATGCATCAACTGAACTATGAAGGAATTGCCGTTGCCGTTGCGTATTATATGTTTAAATCGTACCACTGAGTTACGTCCCCTTGCATTGACATATTCAGGTTGACATATTCAGGTTGTCTATCAGTAGATTACAGGGGGTTGCAGTGGATATGTGTCTACCAAACAGCGGTGGAAATGTTTTTGAAAATAGAAACATAATTGTATGTATGTCAAATAAATTATTTTGCAGTTGTAGCTAAGAACTAGTCCAAAACAACCATAAATAGCTGTGATATTATGCCTTTAATGGCTATCTGAACATGTCTAAAATTTCAGAGGTGTTTGTGCGAAGCAATGGCAACCGGTTACAGAACCCAGGCCGAAGTCTCACGAGATCGTACGTAACGCTACAAGCATCGTAACATTATTACAGACTTATATATAGGAAATGCAGTGCATTGATAGATTATCTATAACATTTCAGAGGTGTTTGTTTGTATGTGTTTGAGTGAAGGAAGCCAGGGCAACAGATGTATGGGAATTAGAAGTCCTATATTTCCTCAGAACAATTGTAGTGATAGTACAAGAGTGGTAATTCAATGTACTCTAGGTCGTAGATAGAGATACGCGACACGTACACTGCGCTACGATCGTGCCGTGGAACGGGACCCTGGAATTACATCTAAAATAGAGTATAAATTAATCATCATCTAGAATATGTGATTAATGGTAGTCAGTTTGAAGTTTCGTGGCATACAAGGTGGGAGTTTGATGATGATGATGATGATGATGCTTATGATGATGATATACAATAACATCACTAATAATAATAATAATAATAATGCATTAATAGAGCGCCGATATCTTTCAACATATGCTTTGAACAACCGAAAACATAATAAAGGACTTATCAATATAGGGAACCTTGTTTGGTCTTTTAGTTCTAAACAAATCAAATACCAGATCATTTGCCAAGCTTGTTGATACCTTCAATGACATTCAATCTATGGTACATGTTTGTGTGCTTGTTAATATTTTGCCAGGTTATAAGCATATAGTATATTGTCAATTATATAAAGAAAGATACATGCGGACGATATAGAACGCAGTAAAAGGAACACCGAATGAAAAGAAGATGAAAGGATGAGTAGTTTAGTTTCCATTTACGGTGGCCATTATTTGACCCCACTTCACTGAGATTCAAACATGCGATACAAAACTCGCAACTCGTACTTCCATAGAATCAACGCGTCACCGCCGAATCATTTTCAGAATGCTTCCATGTTTTCTTTACACTGCCATCTTATCGTTCTGTTTTCGTTCACCCAGTCACTAATGAGAAGTTTATAATCTGTTCGTGTCAAAGTGGAGTATATTTGTGTTTTAAAACTCCGTAAAGAAAATAGCATCTTGCCGCCATGCGCGCGGCTTCCGTCGGTTGGACGGTCGGGGTGTGAAGGTCGTTCGTTGCAAGAATTCACCATGTGGTTATTTTGCAAGTTTAGGGGGGCTACACTACTTAAATCGCCTCATTAACAAAACACGGCGTATCAGCATGCCAGCGGGTGACCTACACCTCTCGTAGGAGGAGCAGAGATGTTGAAACACGACTCTAGGTATTCAATATGGCTACACTTCTCACTGTCAACGGGGTTTGTTTTCTCTGTAAACATACAAATTTAGACGTACGGCATCACGTTTCGGTGCAGCCATTTTTGTTTTGACTGGCGGTGAACAAATACGAAAACGTTACAATATTAGTTGAAAATGTATCGCCTAAGGCATTATATCGGTGTGTACGTCTGCTTTGTCGCGCTGTAGATTCGCAAATTAAATAATAACACAACTTTAGTTCGGCGGAGGAATACAATGCGACCTTGTTACACATGTTTAGATAACTCTACGCGCTCCCACTACAGTTTAAAGGCCTTTGAGCTCGTGATCAGGAACCAGGTGAAAAATCATGCTAAAATATTAACTTCTCCCGTCATATACTAGTCACGTATTGATAACTTTATGTTTATGTTTCCTAATAATAACATCACTGAATATTATAACTTCAGACTTCCTGTCATTCACTGGTGCAACGGGTTCAATCCATAACAAAGAAAACACAACAAGAAAAATAATACATTTATCTTAAATCAAGTTCAATTTGCGTTCATATTTCTTTTCGATAAACGGAAATTGATTCTGCAAGTCAATTGAACGACACCCTGTAGGTAGAACTATGTTTTGACAATCAAAACCCAAATAACATAATTATTCTTCATCTTTTGATGTCCCCCGGAAAGAAAACAAAAGCTAAAACAATTAATAACATTCCGTCAGATAGCAATTCTGCAGGCGACGTCAGGTTATGCATGGGATACGAAGCAATCTACCAATTACGAGATGGTCAATTTGCTCTGGGATAAGTACTCAGCATTTCCCGTGGTGTTTTATGCTGATAAGGATGACTAAGGAAGCCATCTACCTTATGAAATCCATCCTTATTATCAGTCTTGCACAAACAAATAAGGGACCTGCTCATTAGCTCTTATAGACGCCGAAGGGGGTTTCACGCCTCGCCGGTGATGTGAACCAAATGCGCCCCGTCAAAACATTTTGCCATTTCTACACACACATGTGGTCAGCGAAGTCCAGCGAAGCGTCGCATTGTGGATATCTCGACTCTTCTCAGCGTGTTCCAATAAGTCCATAGATTAGACTGTAAGCCAGTTTTGCCTAGAATCCACAAGCATATATAGACGTATCAACTGTTACGTCACTTGAGTATACAGACTGTTGACGTACTCGAAGGGAGGTAATTCATGGTGTGAACGGAACTCTTTGGTGTCTCGAAAGTGTGATTTCCGTTTCCTTTTCATGCAGTGTGGCTTTGAGAGCGATGACACCGTTATTATCAGATGGTATTGAGTACGAAGCTGTTCCTATGTGTTTGACGCGTCATCAATGGCCACCGTTATTATAGAGTGGCATTATGTATAGACAGTGATGACATCTTGTTGACAAGATGGAACCGTTTAGCTCACAGGGTAAAGACATCTGAGGTCACGTACACCGGCGCGCGCATGCGCACACATACTACTATGCATATATATTAGAATTACCGCACATTGAAATACATGTTCATGTAAATAAAGTACACCGAACAAATTGTACGTAAAATTCACGATATATTTATTGTTCCTTTAATTTCAAAATAATTCTACCATTTGATTTCCACATGTGCCATACAATATAGAAATATGCTAACCATTCTAATTAAATAGTGACAACAACAAAACTATTCTCAGTTAAGCCTATGAGCCTTTGAACCATGAAGATCACATTTAAAGACTTTCAAATCCACTTTAACTAACAATTACAAAGTTTACGTTTCTAACAATACCTCATTCAGAAAGAGGCACACTCTTTTAAAGGTTTTTCTGCATCATCGGATTCTGTTATTCATGCCGGCGTAATCTTGCAACCCCTTTAAGACAAGGGGAAAAAACGCGAAAATCGTTCAATCGTCGTTTTCTGCAAGAAAGCGCCACCGTGTTTAGCCTTTGTACCATACACGGTGAGAATCAACTTTAGATTCCGTGCAAATCAAATTTTACCCATTCTAATCAAGAACATGGTCAAACCCTATTTGATTAGCTTTCCTTATATAATTGCATCTTTCCCCATCCTTTATCAGTTATTAAATCGCTCATTGTTTCTGACTCGCTATTACACGCTGTCTGACAAACAAAACGTCAATATGACGTGGACATATTCGACGTCTAAATAATGCTAAACAAAGAGTCATCTCCCTTCGAGGTGACCCTACGTTAAACGGTCTTTGTTCGAGCCGCCTGTCCCAATCTGGTACTTCCTTGTCTTATTCGAGTCGGGAGCAAGTGGCCTCATTCCTTACCCAATCAACGCGGTAGCAAGGTAAAGAGCACTAACACCCCGGATGAAACTGCAAATTGGAGGGCTCAAACCCACGATTCACACACATTGACCGTAATACTATTAGCGACTGATATTGAAATTGCTAAATACTCTATCTGCCGCCGTAATCACGTTTGGCGTTTTCCATTTAGCGCTGATAGCAGCAGAATCCGAATTAGACTCGGGCCGTCTAATTTATAGCTGCAAGGACTTGGAGACGATCTCGGCGTGAAAGGCCTTAACGCTAGTCCTTAATAGTAAATCACATGTTCCTCTTAACACATCTTATACGGTGATACTTGCAGTTCAGACTAGTGCCGCTGGTATCGGTGGCAGCCGCATGAAAGTTAGCCGTATAGATTGAAAAACATGAAATCAAATTTTCCGGTCCTCGAACAGCGCTGCCTTTTGATCCGGGACTCTGTGCTGTTCGTTTAGACGTCCTGATAAACAAGATTACACGCTGGGACCAAATCGATTTACACTTGACAAAACGTCTTCGTCGGTCAAATACTCCTTACCAAATTTGATTTGTAGTTTACCTGCCCGAGGCAGGACGTGAAAGCAAGCCTCCTTAGCCAAGGCTTCGGCTTCTCCGACGGGCAGCCAGAAGTTAATTTAGCTGCAGAAATATCCACCTGCCTTCTTGGAGACTGCGAGAATAAAACCAACTGACTTGGAAAAGATTACCACAGGGGAATGAATTGATATCAAGACCTGGGCTTTTTATGTTCAAACTGCGAAAACACGGTAGAATAACTCGATATGATCTTTTTCAACGTTTCAATCAAACATACGATTCCATCACATAATATGGTTTACTGTATTGCAATACAATTTGCAAACTATTTTTTTAAATACATAATATCACAGTCTGACACAGATTAAGTTGTTGTTTTTGTCCGAATTGGAGTTAAAAATGCAAAGTACATGCTCTTAGCATACACATAATAGTTATTGTACATCTGTGATATTATGCCTTTAATAGAAAGAATATGCAAAAATATAGTAGCTACAATTATTTTCAAGAATTTGCTCACTTATTTAATTTTGAACATGGCCATTATGTTAATCCCGATTTTGAAGACATAAATCATTGATAATAGTGATTCGAACCGAATGGAACCTAGCCATATTAATCTCGCACTAGGTCATAGACAGCCGGATGACGCTGTACGCAGCAGTTACATTAAGACTATGTGTTTTTAAAACACCTGTAGCTATTCGACCTCATTTGTCCCTATTCCAGACGTAACCATTTCAATTAATGACCATTCCGGTATGAGAAGCGTGGTTCAAAAGATCACGACCAACATAGGTTTGGAACCAAGATTTATTTTCGTATATATCTCACTGAGAACACTTTTAATTGGGAAGAAGCAAAAACGTGAGAAAGCAGACATATGTGGCTTATACTTTGAAGCCTGGAGTTTGTTTAGGAAACGGCGTCTGCTTCGGTTCCCAAAGTACGAAACTGTGTCTGCGTGAGTTCCGAGAATCATAGGCAGCGACGTGTTAGCAAACGTGACGCAAGGCCAGACGCTTCACGTCCTGATCCATCCTGTCTTATCCCACAAGGCATTGTCGTCTGCTTCTCCCGGTGAGTCTTGGTCTTCTGCGTGACAGAGCTTGATTTGGCTAAGCAAGAAGAAGCCGTCTTTCACTAATGACTTGTGTAAATGCGACGAGAATTATCTCCCTTCCCAAGGGAGTCCCGTCAAGGAAGCAAAGCCAGCCGCTCACCTATTATCCTCAAACCCGAATAAGTCTCCAAGAAAGCAGAAACTCCCGTCTAGACATGGAACCCCGCGTATCTTAAAAGGGAGACAACTCTTAACTAAGAGGAAGTAACTGCGCTAATTATCCAACATTTCCTCACTGCTGTCTTACCATGAATTTGACATAATACAGAGAGTTTATTACCCCAAGGAACGTCGGTATCGGCGGCGATGGTAATTACAAGCATATCACGTCGCACACGACGGACGTTGCAGCGGGGAAGGCGTAGCTTCATACCAAACCTTGGTGGCTTCGTGCAATTATCCGACGTGGAGAGACCACACGACACCTCGCGCGCCGCGGAAGAGACATTGCCGAGAAAGACAACGGATAAACGGATACGAAGGACCTTTTAACAAGCTGGTGTCCCTGTTGTACAAATTAACACGAGAATGTCTCATGGGCTGCGTTTCACGAAAGGGTCGTGCCGGTAGTCCGGGCCTAAATCCAGGTCTACGTCATTTCCTGCTATAGTAAAGGCATTGCGTGGGCTGTGATTTAGGCCCTGACTATTTCGGTACCGGTAGTCCAGGCCTAAATCCAGGTCTACGTCATTTCCTGCTATAGTAAAGGCATTGCGTGGGCCCTGATTTAGGCCCTGACTATTTCGGTACCGGTAGTCCGGGCCTAAATCCAGGTCTACGTCATTTCCTGCTATAGTAAAGGCAATGCGTGGGCCCTGATTTAGACCCGGGCTACAGTGCAACAAGTTCGTGAAATACAGGCAGGCGTGAGATAGGTCGGATGTGTGTATGTGTTTCCGGAGGTTGTAAATCCTGAAAACTACATCCGATTTTGGTCCGGACTATATAATACGACCAGTTCGTGAAACGCAGGCCAGTGAGATTTGTCGGAGATGTGTTTATGCGTTACGGGAGGTTGTCAATTCTGAAAGCTATCTCATCTTTTTTCTTTTAGTTCTTTTCTTTTTAGGTTTATACGAAAGGAACAGTTAGAACAATATTTTAACTTGATATCCACTTTCATTGATTTTTCTCTCCAGGGATTAGGTTTAGATCCAGAATTAAAACTACACGGAGGAAGAGTGTTTGCGGAAAATTGGAAACTTAAAAAGAAAATATATTATTTTTTTTAAATATATTTTTACTTCAATGTATTATTTAGAATACATTTATTCTACTTTTTTTTCTGTTTCAAATGTTGCCCATTTAAACGCCATCAATGCATTATAATACAAATCATGCTAGCTGTACACTATCGGAAGTAATAACAAGCAAAGATGGTGGGTCTTTAAAATAGTGACAGTACAGGAACGAATGCAATAAGCGAACGGTCTGGTTATATCGGGATGCGAACCCCCAATAACCAAGCATTAATGTAAAAGCCCCGTGACTGGTGCATACGACCCATGGGTGTCAACAGTGAACTGCCATCCAACCGTATTACAGATATTTCACATTAATGCAGCATAATGAGATATACAGTAGCATACACACAATCACATGGATGTTCGCATGGCTAAAGCTAACTGACGTGCTACTTTGTGACAACTAAACAACGTCTCATATCAAGAGGAGTATGGTATTCTGTCGGATGTCATCTCCTCCGAATAGAGTACTCCTTTACAGGCCGGTTAATCGGTCGTTAACCCGGGGAGTGGGAGTCTCATCCGACTAAGACAATTTGAATAAGGTCGCATTGTCTGCGCCAGTCCACCAGAAAGGCAACATCTACTCCTATATGTCGAAGTGACAAGATATGTGTCACTGTTTGTATACTGCATGCTTATGTGACACCTTCTGTATGATTGCTAGACACATTCTTGCTCAAAGATGATAATGATGCCCGACGTTCCCATGGCTTGGGATTGGTGTGTCGAAATTAAGAGTCGTAATTTGGGAACATTCTCAAATTCGGGTGAAGATACCCGACGGTTTTGAAGAATTCTCAATTTTGAGGTTTCATTAGGTGTAGTAGGTAGGCCCAGTGGTTCTTTATATATGAGATGTAGCGTAAGAAAGAGCAGGCATTGCATCTGGGTCTAGAGGATGTGGCATCACATATGGAATACAAAATGTATTACTATATACATACTTATGCGTATTAATCACTAAATCACATACATAACAGTTTCCTCTTTTTAACATTGTATAGAAATAAACAAACATTATGTAATTGGTCTATTTTTGTACTTGACATGATTGAAATAAAGTTTTCAAATGACAATGAATTATACATATATTTACTGACATATTTACTTCTAATATCATCATATAGCTTACATCTAAATAATATATGAAACTCATCTTCTAAAACAGTAGGAATTATACAATATAAGGCAATGTTGACAAAATCTGTCCATGTATGGGATATTATTATAACGACCCATTTCAATGTTTAACTTAAAATTACTACATCTAAAACGTGACATGTACATTCTTAAATATTTAGGAATATCATTGAAAAGTTTCAGTCATACCATTTACATATGCACACCACATTTGTGTTAAGTTATCATTCATAAATGAGTGAACATCACCCATGTCCTGCATCAGTCCAGTTAATATGTCCAGCTTCATCCTTTTTTTTTTTTAGCATAATATAACATTTATATGGCAGTCGATTATTCATAGTTAACAACTTGCACCAATAATCCTTCAGATGTCAAGGTAGAGACAAATATGTCCAGACTTGAATACGTATGCATGCTACAATTTGCTAGAAAAAAAATCCATTGCACACTTTGATATGACGATCCATTCTAAGTATGTTACTATCAGTAGGTTTCATAGAAAATCTGTTCATTTTCTTACGGCACTGATACAAGCCGTAATGCCAACCATCTGTCTACTAGTAGGAAAGCATGCAAACTTTAATACCAGTATGTTTCATAGAAAATATGTCAGCTTTTTTTTATGGTACTGACACAAACCTTGCTATAGTGATCTTCTGCTTAGAAATACATTGAACACTTTGATATTGACGATCAATTTTAAGTACATGCATGCTACTATCAGTATAGGTGTCATAGAAAAACTGTTCATCTTCTTATGACACTGATACAAGCCTTATATTGCCAACCATCTGTCTACTAGGAAAGCATGCAAACTTTAATAGAAAGAAAAGCATTGTAATAGCAGTATGTTTCATAGGAAATCTGTTCACCTTCTTATGGTAACGATACAAGTTTCCGTGTTGTCTCATCATCTGCTTAGGAAAGCATTACAAACATGGCCACGGTTCCATCGAGATGTCTTACGATCTGGAAACAAGTGCAACGTAACCTACGGCATATCTGCACATCTTGAAAGCAAACTTTTCTCGCCCTGTCAAGCTTAAATAACAAGGTGAAGAGATAATACGACGAAATGTGCTCCCGATTAAACTTGCATTCTCTGTGGAGCGATGCATGATGTGAGCTCGAAGATGGAGTCCATGACCCTATATGATACTCCAGAAAGTATGGCTTCTCACTTCTACGACTGACAATGAACCGCGAGTAATCCCTACAATCCCGACCCCCTCTTCACTGTCTGCTTCTCCCCCCGGGGCCTTCAGGGTTCCAGATCTCAATGGGAGCCAGTGATAATTGCCAGTCGTCCGTGCAAAAGAGGATTAATTTAATCCCTGAGATGACTGTTATATGATCTGGGGATGAGAAACGGTAGGAATCAATGGCAGGCAAACTTTACCAAACACCGGAGACTGAATCTCCCTACTTGCTGTAATGGGACCAATACGTTGTCACACAAAGAAGGATAAGCCTTTTGGGTGGCGGGAGAGCGCATGGACTTTGATTCCGACCATGATCCGGATCCGTTCCGTGGAACCACTTTAAAGCTCCCCGTCTCTTTCTCTCTCTGTGCCTTTCTCTGCATGTCCAAGCGATGATTTTATAGGGCTTTGTTCTAGGGACTTTTTTCTCTCGCTCCACGTGTCACTTTGCGACATGGTGTCAACTTACGTTGACATCGGATTCCTTCTCAAGCACGCGGAAGGTTTTCACGATTTTAAACCTGCAATAATAAGAAATCTCTACTGCACACAACGTGGCATAATTAGGAGTGGGTTGTGCTGGCAATGAGCCTTTAACGTATCTAATAGCCAGACACTTCTCTGTGACTTCCACATGAATCAAAAATAACATTTTTCTTCAATCTTCACATTACGGATTCGGACATTTTTGCTCGGTTTTATGAAAAACAATATTATTTTTACATCATCGATATTTTGGTTTACTTTACACAAATATTACTGACAGCACTGTGCCATATGGTATATGCCATTATACCAAAATCTTGAATATTATTGAATACGATACTATTCTTGAGACATTAAGTTGACTGTTCGTGGATCCTGGAAGATTTCCCAATAAATATTGTTTTAAAATTTTAAAAATAATAAAAACTCCAGAATTGATGTATATGATGTAAACACATTTATCATTATATGTCGGTCGGTTTATTTATAAAGG
>JAUTBV010141459.1:0-11300 GCA_032361325.1 Lepetodrilus fucensis
ATTATTATTATTATTATTATTTATTATTATTATTATTATTATTATTATTACTATTACTATTATTATTATTATTATTATTATTATTAATTAATTAATTAATTAATTAATTAATTAATTAATTAATTAATTAATTAATTAAGTGATTAATAAAGTAATTAATTAATCTTAAAATATCCGACAAGATCCATATGGTTCACAAATAAAATATGTCAAGAGTGAAATTAATATCATGGTTTCAAGCTCTTGCAAGGAACTTTCAATACCTAAGTTTAAAACTTGAACCTAAATTGATATTTTGACCTTGCTATGACCCTTGGTCACAAACATAATTACTTTTGGGTCTGCAAAAAAAAAGGACAAGTGTTTTGAATGTTTGTTTTGTAGATAGTTAAATGAAATGTTATGGTACATGTATGTGTATTGCAATTTGCTATTATTTTATTACCTGCCTTGTGCGAAAAAAAATATATGAATTTTTTTATTACAGTCTTTTTATGAATGTGGTGAATATAAAGAAATGACACATGTTTTTTTCCATCAGTTATTAGCATGACATCAGACAATGTGAAGGCATCTATGTGTATTCAGTATATGGTTTATTGCCTTACGCTATCCATAAACATACCTCGCCTTATGATATTATTACTATTGTATCCTTTGTCATACTTCTCACCCTCGGTGAGATATGTGGGTAAACAGAATTAACGGATACACTTACCACAGAGTGCAAGTAAACATGATTTACCGGGGTAAACAAGTATATGATAAACAGATAGTGCGTCCTCTTTTATTGTTTCTGCTAGGGCTAAGATTAGGTGTCATCCAGTCTCAAAATAACATTAATGACCTTTTTTCTTTTTGGTGTTATGTATGTTGTATTTTCACTGGAGGAAGTGTGATATGATATACACTTGTTTTAGCATTATGTTCCTGTTATCCAGCTCAATTACTCTTGTGAGATTTACATCAAATATTCACTGAAATACTGCATTCCTTAGATTTTGATGACATAGTCAATTTTAAAGTTCAGCAATGAGTCCACAAATTATTGAATTCTGCTTTCACTAGAGAATTTGTCTTCTTTGTGTATTTTACAGTAATGTGGCTGATTTTAGTGCCCCATGGCATTTGTGAAAAGGTTATATACTTAACTAAATTAATTAAGGGCCTATATGTCTACAACCTCCAGGTTATTCTTTAAAAACCTGTAGACTTATTAGAAATCAACCGACACCAGATTACACAACCAGGATTCTGAAATTTGGTTTAAGGCTTTCCCATAAAATATCTGCCAGCTCGTAATGTATTTTGTTGAGTATATTACAGTTTTTACCTTCTAGATTTTCTAGAAGGCACTAAAACTTCATTGTGCTAATTTAAATCTTATATTGCTGTTTGCAACGTTTCTGATATCCAGAAAGTGGTTCTAACCTAGACGATAATCAGCATGTGAAATCAGAAGAGTAGTTGGCTTTGGTTGCATAGTAGATCAATACAGTATCCATAGAAAAATACATGAATTGAAAAAGAAATATTTTTCTTTCAGAATATACCAAAACATGATTGAACATAACTTTACTCTATGCAAAGATGATGATAATGGTTCTGTAATGATTAAATGCTAACTGCAGGTTATCACCCCACTCTAAGCAGATAATCACAGTGAACCAAAGTTTGAAAATAAAGTAAATTTGCTGAGAGCCCTTGCTACTTCAGTATTGTTTGACTGGATGATGTCAGCATTTGCAACATGTTTGACTCCAAGATGACCAAGAGCCACGACGGTAAACTACGTCTTTATCGGTGTGGTCTTCCATCTCGGTGGTTTGTTTGCTGTGTCGAGTGTCGGCTTTCAGACATCGAACCAGCCGTACTTCGTGGAGTGTATGTGGTGGGAAGTCCCCCTCTTAGTCATCGCTTACCTGTTGACCTTTGTAATTAGGCCAAAGGTCAGAAGCCAGGTGATAACGCGCATAGCCCTTATGTCATGTATACTGTTCAGGCTTATATCCACAAATCGATGTCATGTATGACCGCTACCGCTGCCGAAAGAATATATTGAGTAATATTACTATAGTCGACGTCTTATGTCATTCATTCATTCATTGGGTTTTGTTTTTGCTGGTGTTTGTGAAATATGAATGGATTTATATTTGTAAATAGGAAACAGAAGAAAAAAAAGGATATATAAAGTATTCCGAAAGAATATATTAAGTAACATTACTGTATTCTTATGTCATTCATTCATTCATTCATTCATTCATTCATTGGGTTTTGTTTTTGCTGGTGTTTGTGAAATATGAATTGAGAGTTTATGTATGTTGGATATAAATGTGTAAAAAGGAAACAGGAAAAAAAACGATTCCGAAAGAATATAGTCAGTAACATTACTGTACGCTTATGTCATTCATTCATTCATTCATTCATTCATTGAGTTTAGTTTTTTGCTGGTGTTTGTGAAATATTAATTGGTAGTTTATGTATGTTGGATATAAATTTGTAAAAAAAGAAACAGAGAAAAAATGGATTCCGAAAGAATATATTCAGTAACATTACTGTATGCTTATGTCATTCATTCATTCATTCATTTTGAGTTTAGTTTTTTGCTGGTGTTTGTGAACTATTGGTAGTTTATGTATGTTGGATATAAATTTGTAAAAAAGAAAAAAAAAGGATTCCAAAAGAATATAATAAGTACAACATTACTGCACTCTTATTTCAATCATTCATTCATTCATTCATTCATTCATTCAGTTTTGTTTTTGCTGATGTTTGTGAAATATGAATTATTAGTTGTATGTTAGATTTAAATTTGTAAATAGGAAATAGAAAAGGATTACCAGAGCATTCTGATGCATCTGAGTATATGAGTGTTTAACACTCTCCCTGCTGGATTAGACACAAGTACAGCTCTTTAGGGCATCTCCGGGTGCTTCTGCTTCTGCAATATCTGCTTCTGCAATATCAGGGACACTATACTACTGATTCATACACATTATATTATGATCCCATGATTTGTATGCACGATGTCTTCAAACACGGAAAGCAATAGGTCCTTTTTTTAATTTATTTTTAGTAAAGATGATTTGAGTATAGTCCTGGAGCTATTGATGAATTGGGCTGTTTCTGACACCGTTGTTGAGCTTAACATTTGATTACCAGACCTATCCCTGTCTTGACTTTGGAAGGTATCATCTTTCCCAGTGTGAAAAGCCTTTTGATTGCTTTGGCAGCCATATTGAAACGTTACCGTTTTTTTTATCATTAATCATATTCCCCGTCTATGGGCATTAAATGTCATGTGTGCACAACATGCTATAGGCAGTAATCTTTTGATCTGACATTGTCACAATTTAAATTCCAATATTCCAAGACCTTTCAGAATGAGCTTGATGAACAAATTGTAGTATGTCATATGTATTAAAGGCATATAATCACGGTTTGTTGACATATTTTTATGGTCATATTTGTTATTGTGAGATAATAAAAAAAATCAATATACATGTAATTATAAAACCAGTGCGATATGTGGGGAAATGTAGTTTGTGGCCAAATATATTTGCGTAGACAGATCAAAAGTACATCCATTCAGGTGCCTGTTGCACAACGCTCTTGTAGCGCTACAATAGTTGTAACTCGGCTCCCGCCACAATAGAAAGCGTTGACATTACAATAGTTGTAGCCTACAAGAGCGTTGTGCAACGGGCACCTGGTAAATATGTTTGACCATGAAATATGCTAATAAACCGTGATTGTATGCCTTTAACATTATTATATATATATTATACTTGAAGTCTATATATTATTACAAACTATCTATTGTGTCATTTTCTTTGTACTCTGTAAGTAACATTGGTTAACTTATGATGGTCAACCACTGTAATGTAATGTTTAGTTATCAATATTTGTTGATTTCAGGTCCACAATGTGGCATTTGCATTTGAGTTGATGCATGAAGCTGGATTGCCAAAGAACAAAGCTAGACTACCAAGACCTGAAGGTAAGTTTTAGAATCATTTTGAGGTAGCATTATAGTTCCCATATTCTTATCCTTCCTCCTTCCCTAAACTGACAAGCCGTGACATGAGATAAATAAGATTGAAAGCATCTCTAAACTCCAGTTCAAACAACAACAAATAGTTCTAGCTTGAACTTATGGATGTTTAACAGGTTGGATTTCATATATTCTTTAAACGTATTCAACCACTTCCAACTTTTTATTAACCCTCTCCCTGTTGGATTAGGTACAGAGAAAGTTCTTTAGGGCATCTCTGGTTGTCTCCAGCATGTGGAGGGTTAATTTACCCACAGATATATTTTTAGAGTTTAGTCCATACTCAATAGCCTGGCCTCAAGATTACGAAACGTTGCGAGTACGATTTCATGCTCGAGCTCAAATGTTTTTGTGGATTTGTGAACAACACTTTTAGTACTAAACATAATTGTTATTCTCTGGGTCTGGTATCATTTCATATAAATCTATATGTAAACATAGCAGTTGTTATCTTTGGTTTGATATCTGCATGGTTTAATGATCCATAACACTTGGTTGTTGTTGGTTTTCCTCAAACTTTAGGCAGGCCTATGCTAGAAATACTGCAGAAAATATAGAAAATCTCATTTCACTTACTCATAAATTCAATTTGAATGAAAATATGTTTGTATTTTTAGTACACATAATCCTGTATAATATAGTATCAGCTGTATTCCTTCATGTAAAATACTTGATGAATTCCCTCAGTAATTTGAGACAATGAAAAATAATTTATAAAAATTCCATATAAATGTTTAACTCAAATTAAGCATATAGGATTCAGATTAAATATTTGATCTCATAACTTCTCTTCACTACAATGAAAGTCATCAATTAATATTGCACAATCATTTGATATCTGTATTGTTAATCATTTAGGCAAATCTAATCATTGCGTTTGAAGTAACATTATGCCTTTCACTTATCTCTTGGTAGATTAGCGATTATCTTTATTTGCTGTTGATGGCAGTTGTATCGGCACTATGATAACTTAATCTGCAGACACTTGTTACAGTCCTCCCATTGTATTTGTCTGTCCCTCCCCTTCTCAGCGCGTTCGACTCGCAAGATAGGGAAACCTCGCTACTGAAATAACAATGTGGATGCTTTGATGTTTGCCTCTGTAGACAGCCATGGAGTTGTCAGGATTTCCATTTGGGTTTTTTGACTCGCCTGGAATTTTAACCATGCCGGGCCTCCATACTTTGTGCCACAGACCCAATGGCTGACATGCCAACAGCCTTTGATGTCTAGGAGAACATGACATGGAACACTAGGCTTTATTATCCTCACATGTGTCAGGCCGGAGTGTCCCTTTCCCCTCCTTACACCCCCCCCCCCCCAATACACACCCATCAGCAGTGCAGCTAGAACTAATCGTGGTTACCATGGGAACAGGTGCAGGAACCTAGTACCTATATGCGCTTCCAGACTCGGTTCCTCACAGCCTTTTTTCTTCTGCTCCTGTTGATGAGCCTCCATCTCCATCCCATCCCCTCTTCTTCAAAACCCCCTCTTTTTTTACCTTCTTACTGTTAGGTCTTTCCCTAGTACCAAATTTGTAACAACATGCACCACTGTGCCTCCCCTCCCCTCCCCTCCCCTCCCCTCCCCTCCCACCTCCCCAAATTAGTCTCGCCACTCTATCATCATCCTCCTCTTCACTCTTCTTCCCGTCCCTACCCCCTCATTTGTAACTACATGCACTAGCCTGTCTCCCTCTCACCCCTCCCCCACCCCCTCTTCTACTCCCCTTAAATAAGAACGCCACTTCTTTGTTGTAAACATGCCTGCACAGAACAAACACCTCGAGAATAATATCTTAGAAAGGAAAACACATTAATACCTGCTAAATGGATTTTGAAAATATATATCACTCTGCACTTAATGTTTGTAATATGTATACAATTCATTATTTATGCATGTGCGTATTAAAAATTAAATATCGATAATCGCTTTAAGCATTGATTCTTTAATTTAACTACCGGGGTTAGTTTGTTTTTCTATCTCTATTTTGCATGCGACATGTTAAGTAATATTGTGGAATGGAATTATAAAGCTGATCATAAAGATGCCATGTCTTGAACGATAGTTTGCAAATGTCATGCATCTATGGATTGTGTGATTTCAGAAATATATTTTTGCTATATTAGACATTGTAAAGAGATTATACAGATATTTGCTTCGCCCTAAATGTCTTTTCTTTTTCTCCATGCATTCTTAATGTTAATTGTCTGTTCTTTTCTTCTGATAAATGATCTTCCTGCTCACTCCATCTAATATTGATGCTATTTTATATAGAGCTTTACAAGAGCTGTGATTAACTGATATTTAAGGACAGTCTCCTTCTTCTCCTGTGACATAAAATAGCCAGATAGTACCATTATCACTTCATTCACTTTACTGCAAAGTTCACCTCTTTGTAATCGACAAGATAGCATTATCATTTTGGTATTATAACAAAAGCTATTCCACTGGCCCCACAGGTACTGCTTTAACCCTGTCCATGCTGGAGGCAACAGGAGATGCCCTAAAAAAACAGTGCCTGTACCTAATCCAGCAGGGAGAGGGTTAAACTTAAAGTACTTCCAGTTATCGGAAAGAGACTCATGCCTTTAATTGTACTTTATTATGCCCGATATAGAAATCTTTCAACCTTGAGATAGAATGGTTATCTAAAGCACAGTTATGGTATAAATCAGATTTCTGATATATAACTTTAAATATGAAGGCATTTTCTTTAAAATGTCATATATGTTTTTAAGAATTTCTACATATGAAATAGATGACAAGATTTATCACGTTTGGGACTAAAACTTACCTTTAAAATTAATTCAAATAATCCAAATAATAAATATTTTCAAACATGATGTATCTAGTTTAGTTTAAACATATTTTATTCAAGCTGAAATGGATAGGTTACACATATTTTATTCAAGCCGAAATGGATAGGTTACAAGTTACTAGTATTACTATTTAAATGAAAACCCCTCCATGTATCTAGTCCTTAGGATATGTTTATCACATTGGTATAAGTGGCTAGTTATAGGGCTAGTGTTAATTTTCACCCCTGCTTGTTCCATACAACTGTGGAAGCATATTTACCTATACCTCTTGCCAACAACAGAGCGACCAGGAAAGGCAAAATGTGCATTCCAAAAGCCCAGGTTATTAGCTTCCGTCTCCGGTTCCATCACACCCATTGTTAACTCCTTCAAAGTATCTTTGTTACATTCGCGTGAGCCCTGTTCGGGCACCATATTATCAAAGCAGTCCAGGTTCTTGAAGGGACACAATGTTACAGTATTGGGGAGAACAAAGACTTGTCATCTGTGAAGAAGATTAAACAAATTGCTTCTAAGAGAACAAAATGGGGCCCCGGGAGACAGGGGAAGGGAGCAGTAGATTAGGTTGCATTGCATTTCATTTCCGACCACTACTCCAGGAGCAGGGCATTGTTTCCGATATGTGCCATTATCAAAAGTTACTCGATGCTGCTTGCCACTTCAGCTGAAGCCTTAGAACTGGAATTAGAAATTCATACACTGAAGCGAGGACTCAACAGGACACAGTGCTTATGCTTTGTTAATTAGGCAATACAATGCGAGGAGTTCGCGCGGCTTTTGTCAATGCGACAATTCCTCGCATTCTGCGGCACAACGGGGAGGTTTAGAATTGCTCGTCTTTGATTTCGATGCTTTTCTCAAAACGGCCAATAGTTTAATTATTAACAATCCTGGCTTGAGTTTCAACAGTAGGATTTCTGTAGCGTTTTAATAAACATAAAAATGTCTTGGTGAAAAAGAGTGGAAGCGTGTAATAAATTTGTAAAATTTTATGATTGGGAACCATCTGAAATGGCAATATAGGAATAGTCATGTTGTGTGCATTATTTAGAGTTTTCTTTTCATGTCTGTGAGCAGCATTAACTCTGTGTCTGCTGGCTTTATTAAAATCACTGCTTTTGTTGAGAATCTCAAATTGTGTCTATAAGGAAGAATTTTAATAATAAAAAGAAAATATACAAGAAGCTTTTACACAGAGGGGTATGAAATAATTATAAAAGCTTCTCTAAACTCGCATTAAAAATAAATATATATATATATATGTATGTATATATAATTTCAAGTATATGGACAGAATACATTCATAAACAATAACAACATGGGGGACCATTCCTTACATCACCATTCAATAAGATAAATGCAGACAGACATATCTTGTTATACCACCTTGTTTTATAATTTTGAAACATTTTCCATGCTTCTCTCAATTATCTTCACCCTTGTCATAATTTTAAACAAATATCCTATCTCAAGTACAGATTGTCGACTATTGTTTCAAATGTTGTCAAAACCTTGTTTTGTACTTAAAAAACCCATTCCATGCTTTCTCTCAATTATCTTCCGTCATTCTTGTCATGTTTTTGTTCAATATCCTTGCTGATGTGTGGATCGTCTCTTTCAGATGTCGTCAATCTGGATTTGAAGTCGACGCTTAGAGTACTGTACAACATCTTCACCAAGTACAAGGACGGTGGCAGTGTCAGCATGTAAAGTCATCGTGGTCATTGCCATCGTCACCCACACTGCCAATGAACAAGTCATCATGTCCTTAGTGTAGACAAATATAACCATGTATATTGGTCACCTGAAAGACCTGCTTTCTATTTCCACAGTTGTGGTTTTATGGACTGGTAATTTAATTATAATAATTCTCTGAGTTTGTATCGCTATAATTTGTTGAAGAATACATAAGCGAATTCTAATACTAAATGGTGTAGAAGTGAAGCAATGTTGAGTGTCATCTTGAGAAGATATTAGTACATGTGTACTACCTATTCATATGATCTGCAAACATTCAGGTAGACATTAAATCACGCCCAACTTTAAGCATAGCTGCATTCTGATTGGCTGGCTGGTACTGTCACTAACTGGGAGATTGACAGCTCATGATAGGTTAATTACTTGACCAGTCTACTTGATAGTATTCACTTGGTGTGATCTTGATGTTTACATATTTGATCTATAATGACAGTTTGCATTGGTTCAACCCTCAGGTCAGAAATAGTCAAATGACAAATCTATGACAATATGCGTTGCTACAAAGTCTTCATATTTGGCCCGTTGCATAACTTGCGCATTGCTCTTAATCATGTTCTCAATTTGTTATTAACCGTTTGATGAAGTTCCAACATGTGTCTCTTGAGATAAGATAGATATACTTCAAATCCATGAAGTGTCTTTTTGTCCCAGAAAATTAATTTATTAACATATTCAGTACGTATATCTATAGATTATTTTCAAATATATATATCTGTAGATTGTTTTCAAAGATATTAGATTTCTCAATGCAGAAACTCAAGGAGACTTAGATGTAGTTCAGAAGCTATGAAGGACGAGATACCATGCAGCTTTATGCCATTTACAAAGGCGATTAAAAGGATAGTATGAGGTAAATTGAACTGAAGTTTAGACACATGAGCCGTGTCTACTGGCTGTACAGAACAGTTGATACTTTGTATATCAATTTATTATTATGCTCTGAACTTGCTTTGCCTTTTTCATAATGCTATGATACAGTATAACCCTCATGTTAATCTCTTACAGTAATACATATAATTGAGTGTTTTGTAACCCTATATAGTCCTTCAGTAATGAATTGTACAGGAAATAGGAATCTCAGTTCATGAAGATGCCCAATAAATGAGGTTGCAGTCACTGGTTTTATACGTGCAGAGTGTCAGATTAATTCCAAAGCCTGATAGTCACGGTTGCCCGGTGCATGGGGAGTTATACGTTATATCATTACAAGCCTGGCGTTATCCTATCCATACTGTTGCCACGCCAGGGGTATAATAGGTAGATATCAGCTGCAACAAAGTGGCGAGTAGCACTAAAGGCACATTGCAAGAAACCTGTTTATCTTGGCATGCTGACATAATAACAGCCTCCCAAATGTGGAGGCAAGTCTTGCCGGCTCACAACGACAACTTGATGAGCTGGCCGTAATAAATAAACTGTTATCAGCAAAAACCTGGGCCCTATCAGTTAGCAACTCTCTGAGCTACCGGGCAGGTCATAAGCTTCAAGACGGGATTATGTCATTGAGACTGGTTAGACCAGGGACATGGTTAGACCAGGGACACGGTACATGTCTTGGCTGTGGTATCTTTACATGTATTAGTAGGAGTCGCTAGTAGGAGTTGAGACATGGCCCGACTCCTGGTAGCCGGTGGTTTCATAGAACTGGGTTTAAGTTCTACCATGCTGCTGTGTCTTGCAATGTAATCTGTTATGTCTTGCAATGTATCTGGGACCTTGCAATTTGTATACCTCCTTACTAGCGGATTGCCCCGTGTCAAATCTGTGCGGCCTGATCCCGGCTTTGTTGGGAGTGACTGACACTCTTTGTGGACTCGTTTTTGTGGGAGGGATGCGATATTCCTTGTAAACAATTCCTTCCTGGGATATTGGTTACCCGTTCACAGCTGTACGCTTCATATGAGATTTGATCGTTGGTGTAACATGGCTTTCATACCCCAATTGGATGGAATATTACATCAACTAATTTGCCTGGTATAACTGTTAATTAACCAATATTTTGAACATGCCGATGCGTGTCGTCACAGTATAGGTAGAAAATCCAACTTGCCCTCATACTTTGATCAAAACATCGCAATAAAAAAAGTTTGTATGTAATTTGAACCTACTATCCTAAGTTTCTGGATCTGGATGATTGGCTGGTACCAATGTTGAATGTACTGATTGATGTGTGCTGACAGTATAGGGTACCCTATAAATATGTCGACTATCTATTATCATAAAATCTCAGTATGTTTTTTACAGCTATAATTTGAACCAATCCCAAGCTTCTAGATCCGGGTGTAAGTGAGTTTATCTATCTTATCGCCGCACCTCCAGCCCTTGTAAGCCAATGGAGCGGAACCAATGAACAGTAGCATGATTAGCCTCCTTGGCTGCTGAGTGTGGTATATATAGATGTCCACTGCTTCCTCCCCCCCCTATTAGCCAATGAAGCAGAACAAACAAATAATAGCCTGATCAACCATTGGAGCGGAACCAATGAACAGCCCCCATCTTCCTGAGCAAATGAAGCAGAACCAAACAGTAGTAGCCAATAGTTTCCTCATTGGCTACTAAATTCCAGATTCAAATCCCGTCCCGGGAGCCCGGCATCAATGTTAGCGAAAGTTACCTTTCTGACGCGATATTGATAGGATGCACTGACTGTAGAGTGGCAATGC
>JAUTBV010141470.1:0-11299 GCA_032361325.1 Lepetodrilus fucensis
AATTAAATGCGACAATACGGCGGTCACATTTTTCGCATTAATATTCTGCTCGCATTAATTTCATGATTTACAGTATGCACATTGTTATCAACTGAAATAATGTGTTCAATAATATGGTTGTTTGAAAAAAACAATTTCTTTAGGTAATGTATTAACATTTTGTATGTCACATACTCACTCACCTGAGATGATGTTTTGTTTCAAATGTTCTGTCCTTGTATCACAGGTGCTTCCATGTTTCTTTCCTTGCAGATTGAGTTTGTGGAATCACTGCCAAAGACCGTTAGTGGGAAGATACGAAGAATTGACCTCAGGAATAAGGAGTGGGGTAGAGATGTGTGAATGATGCATTGCAATATGTGAATTATGCACTGAGATAAGAATGATGCATTGAGACATGTGAATGAATGATGCATTGAGACATGTGAATGATCCTTTGAGATATAAATACAGATTTAATGCAGACATATATTTTCTATGAAATCTATAATAATTCTATTTTGAATGTATCTTACATACTCAGTGCTACAGAAATATATACTTTCTATTATTTGGAAAGCCAAATGGTTGCTATATACCTGTAATGTTTTTTTTATGTGCCTTTGATATTTGCTATGCAAGTGCAATGACTGCAAGATATACCTAGTATGGTTGATTTTAATATAATAAAGCTGTTACCATGGTTACCTGCCTGTATCGGTGGTGTGCAAGATGTTATGAGCTGAAATCCTGTACACTTAGATAATAGTTGTTATATGTGCCTGGGATGGTTGTTATAATTATATATACTTACCGCTATGATGATTGTTATATATAACTGTAATGATTATATGCTCAAGTAATGGTTGTTATATAACTGTAGTGGTTGTTGTACATTGTAAATAATTAAGTTTACACATGTATGAAACTAGACACCCTGACCAGAGGTAGTAGAGACCTATAGTCGTGCCACATTCAAACACAACAAATCATGTGTATTATATCGCATAATTTGGTTATCAAGTGATTATCCATGTGTATGTTCTAACTTACATTTCAATGTGGGAATGCCTATCAAATACACATCATCAAGAACATTATATGATGTAATACTCTGGAATTCTCATTGGAAAACTAAATGTCTCCATTGGAACACTTACTAAAACAGACCTTTTTGCATACTACTGTATCGGTTACTTTCTACCATAGGTTCAACAAATATGGGTGCCAGTATTAGTACCCATATTTCATTAACATTGTGTTCCATCTATAATTATCATTAACTCTCTCCATGCTGTAGGTAATCAGAGATTCCATAAAGAGCAGTGTCTGTGCATAATCCAGCAGGGAGAGGGTTAACAGGAGATTTGATAGCCATTTTACTGTTATATAATTATTACTGTTATACTGTAGTTGATATTCAGCCTTTTTGTTATCTCCAACAGTAATGTGATATATACTTATTAGTAGACATTACTCAAACCTATTAGTTTTGTTATATTCTCAAACCAACGTTTTTATACTCAGAAATACTTAATATTAGTGTGACTGTTTTTGCAGTATTTCTCATGATGTTGGTTAATTTAATAATGAAATGTTCATTTGATAGAATGCAAATTTACCATGTGATTTCTCAATCATCAATGTCTGTAACATCAACTCAGAATTCAATATATGTAAGTCTTTATCACATAATTGACAATATCTGTATATATATAATCTCATTTATATCATGTGCATATACCATATTATGTATTTAATAACTCATATTTTTATATCCTCGTAAATATAAAATTAACATAGAACTGTTTGAGAATATCTGATATATTATCAATTGTAGCTCTTTACAATTTGTCTCTGACATGGAATAGCTCAAATGGTAGCTCTTTAAACTACACATTACCGTAAGCAGTTTGTGTTTGAATCCCGTCCAGGTACCCAAGAACATTTAGATGCCATGTATGCATGTTTAGTGTACAGTTATCTCCCTTGTTTGTCTGTATCAGTCTTGGCTCGCATGTCTTACTGTAGCACAATGCTGTAGCAGGTTCACTTCCTACCAAAAACAGACCATCATAATTTTACTAAAATAATGTTGAAAATGGCACTAAGTCACAATTTACCCTCTCATACTGAACACCTGTCCTTGTATTTTGTTGTTGGAATAATAACATTGTGGAAAATAAAGTTTACAAATATGGGTTTTGTCTCAAATATTGACAGACAATGCTTGACATTTGAGAGTTTATTGACAACAATATACATTTGAGGTGCATATGGGTAACCATATTCTTTGTCAAAGATTTTTCACAAAATGTAAAAAACTATTTAAAAAATCAAAAACATTGCCACGAAACATGTAGTGTAACCAATGCTCATACCCAGATGATCTCCTGCCATACTGTTAACACAGGGTTATGTAACACAGCCACATTGTACAATACAGTGATTTGGATCAGATATGCTGATTTGGATCAGCTGCCGCCAATTAAGTGATGATATCCACATAATCATTGGAGAATTACATAACATCTCTATCATAACTTGAACCAATGAGTCCAAACAATCAGATTGGCTTTGGAAGTCACCTCAATTAGTAAACCCAAATTGTTAATTAGTGTTGAAATGTTCTAATGTGTAATTAATATTTTTGTACCACAGCAGGGGTAGAAATAGCGCCTGTCCGTGGGGCCAAAGGCACATATATCCATCCAGGGTGTGTACTCCAACTATAACATGTGTCTCTTGTTTTCTCGTACTACACTGTCATGTGTGTTATTACATTTTCCGTGTGTTACTAACATTTGTCCATGCAGTATTAACATTTTCAATGTATTATTAACATTTGTCTGTGTGTTATTAACGGGGGCAAATGTAATAACGCATGAACGTGTGTTTGCTGTTTTTTTCAAACATCATTTCAAAATATTCAAAGTCTGTAAAGACGAATTTGATTGCTGGGATTCGAACTCTCACATTTCTAGCACTCTAGTTGACTACATCTCGGACGTTACCGGCATGTAATGCACTCCATTTCAGGTGCATTACATCGTGCATTATATACTGTAAAGCTCTTATGCTGTGTGTTAACCATCACTTAAAACCATTGTTGGCATGCTAACTTCATTTCTGGCATGCCCTTCTGGCTCTCTTGATTTTCAATACTAGTAGTTTGTTCTATTTTTGTTTTTTAACTGCTAAATATACACATACTAGTAAATTAAATCAAATATTTGTTTCTGAACCTAAACATACGAACATGACCATTAAAAAATATATATATATATCGTAATTTTCTAATTATTTTAACGCAATATTTTTATTATTTATTTATTTATATAAATATTTCATTTATTTACTCTTTCATTAACAACCATATTTTATAATTTAAATTGGTTGTCCCTAATTAAATGAACACAGATAATTTAATTTTTCTAATAATTGGAACAGCTACAAATTTAATTATTTTCTCCTGTTTGAATTATTAGGGGAATTATGGAGATGTTGTTCGTTCAATTCAAATTATCTTGATATTTTCGGTAAGCACTTCTAAAAATATATGTAGGCTTGGCCTAAATGAATATTCATGAAATGTTGGAGTATAGAATTCGCGGGAATTTAAGCTTCTGGATGTGATCGATGTCGTATAGCTACATGCAGCTGTAATTATGTCTGCATGATCTAACAGAGTATTAATAGTGACAGGTAAAGGTGATTGGAATATTTAATGTTAATGATTAATACAGGACTTATAGTACTGGGTTGCGCTAATGAACAACTAGTAAATGCATGGATTTCATATTTTTCTTATCCTAAAATTTAATTATGTTTTACGTGGCGGCGGGAATATCTCACCCGTAGGCGACTCATATAGAACTTCACCAACATAATGCCTGATGTTATGTTTTTGTTTGCAGCTCTATTATACAACATAGTGAAGCCATTATTGTTAAATCTGGCAGCACTATGTTGTCTATAGATGCATGCTGTTTTAGCTATCGCCATCGGTATGTATCGCATTTTGTTTACTGAGGTTGATGTTTACCATTGGACATGTTTATCGATTTACATTATCAATTGACGTGTAGGAATACACCTTGTTTTGTATAGGAAAGCTGCATCCTCAGTGAGATCTGCTAGTTAAGAGGGTGTCAGACTACGGTAAATCATGAAATTATTGCGTCACTAATTTAATGCGACACCTAAATTTTAGACGCAAATGCGACACCAATAAAATGCGAACGGCCATGTCTCATAATACATATTTTCCTCCAATCTTACTTTTAACGCGCAGCAATTAAATGCGACAATATGACGATCGCATTTTTCGCATTAATATTCTGCTTGCATTAATTTCCTGGTATATATATATAGAAGACTACTTGTATTCAGGTATGTAGAATGTGAAGAACACAATAATACTGAATACATTGAGATAACACAGGTCGATGTCATTGGACATATTAATTAGAGAATATATTTGTCAACAAATCGAACAATATACGTATACGACGAAAATGTATCATATTATATAGTCTGACGCAAATTAGTCTGGCTAAATATTTCTATATACAAAAGATGTTCATGCTCACTGATTAATGTTTCTTGTCCTCTGTACACCCACTAGACCTATATAAATATAGAGAATCGATGGTCAGTGACGCATCCGTAATGCAATAGATTTGTTGAAAAATAATTGTTGATACAAAATAATGAAAATGGCTCTATATCATAAACACACACACACGCGCGCGCACACACACATACAAAGTGCACGCATGCACACACATACACGCACGCACACACACACACACACGCAAGCACACATACACACACACACACAGAGAGGAAATTGCAATATCATCTCCACTGAATTGACACTATAGTCTTGTATAAAGAATGTTGTAACTTGGTCAAATGTGTCATCAGAAAGTCAGTCACCGAGTTAGCCACTCTGGAAAAAATAGCTGAAGACAAAATCAATTCGATCCTGCAGTGAATTATTCAGAGTTCAGAATTACTGTATATGTGCAGCTGTAGCCGTATACACCGCCAATGAGTGTTAGGAAGACGTACATGTATACACATCTGTAGAAATGGAATACATTCAGTGGAGATGGTTTTTGTTCATCTTTTTTCTTTCAAATACTAGTTATATCGTATTTCTCTGATCTTATATTGTAGGTGAATGCTACTAAATTACATGTAATATAACATTATAATCGTAATTATGAACAAGTTCAATGTACAAACTATTAGTGAAACAGTTTCAGCTTGCTATTCAACAATAAGTTTCGCTGTGATCGTTTTCGTAATTATGTTTACCGAAACTACTAACACTGCAATTTGATATTTGTAATACAAATAATGCCAGTTTCGCTCAACAATGTTGCTGAATATAGTTCTATATGAAAACAATTCCTTGATGTCTAATTTGTAGAAGAACTGTGAAGGATTACATTGAGCAAGGCGTGTCAGATCGTGACAAGGCTACGGTCAGGAGATACACATTGGATTCTGAAGGGTTTCCTTCATAATTCTCAATATAGAACAGGAAAATAAGGGAATGAATTTTATATAATAGACCATATTGTCATTACTCTTGCATGTAGGTAGCTGTTATCAGCTGGTTATACGCCCATGTTAAATAGGAATGGCCTTGGCACCGTTGCAAAGAACAGTTGATGCTACAATTGATTGTAAGTCAACATTTCCGAGCCCTCTATACAAGTGTGAATCCATTGCATAAAGCACTTTCATCGCTACAGTAATTGAGACTATGGTTAGCTGAAACTATTGTATCGAACAACAGTGGCCTATGCAACCAGACTTGCACTTATATCAGGTTCCAAAACAATTACTTGTAAACAATCAATTGTATCTATAGATAACTATTCTGAGCATCGAGCCCCAGGATTAAAATATAGAAAAATTAGCTTTTAAACTTTATATGTTATCTTTAGCATAGGTTCGAGAATATCTACTATAACCATTCTAGCCCACATGAGCTTGCAAACAATAATAGTGAGCATCCATATAATAAACTCGACCAATAAAGTTTAGCAAATCTTTAATATAGTGTACACATGGAAATCTTATTACTGAAGTATATGTATTTTTGCATAATACAGTTACCACAAGATACTGTCATACCAGAAAATTGATAACAACACCAAATCGTTAACTTCCGGTGTGTACGTTGGTTTAACCTTAAAACGGACTTTTGGTGAATTCAGCAAAGTGTACGTGCAGTCAGGGTAAGTTTGAAGTCGATATACCACACCAAAACAACTGTGAGCTTTGCTTTTCTGGTATATACAGAATGCCTGAAAATCTTCGAAATGAAATCATATGGAGGTTCCTGTTAAGCCAAAGCATTCATGATAATGCTAGCAACTGAAATGTCCATTACATTACAATATCGCATTTCATGGGATGTCAGCAACAAATTGGACAAGTTTAAGACCGATCATCCGGTTAGGCAGCGTGCAACGACTCTGAAAGCGGATCGTCAATTAATGACGTCATTAAGACGTAATCGGTTTAAGAATGTAGGCCATTCAGCTAGAGATTTGCAGCAGGGCACAGATACGAGAATCAATCCGCAAAGTGTCAGACATTGGTTACATGCAGCCCGGTTCCATCCTCAGAGTAAAATGGTCGGTGTGCCTTTAACGTGACGTCATATGGTCGTGCGTGTAAGATGGTATCTAGCTTAATGGAACCAAACATTATTCACATTTGAATGTCGATTAAACGTTCAACTTTCCGAACAAGTGTTCAAAGTTTGGCGAAGACGTTGCGTCTGCCATAGCGCCGATAACGTCATATAGCGTGCCCTCGAACTTCCACTCATTCAAAATGGAACAAAATCAGTATAGCAGAGATTGACAAGTTTACAAGGAGTATGATACAACGTTGTACAACAATCATTCGTGACTAGATTCCACATGAAGTTATTGACCATTTTCTGAGATAATGTTGTTTTCACCCCTGCACCATAACATGTTATTCCAGATGTGTTAGATTCAAAGCACAGTATATTGGACATGACCACGTGGTAGAAAAATTAATTCTGTGTAAAGTAGTATGCTTATATAAATCATATGTATACACATTTTTTAATGAAAATATTATTTCATCAAATTTGCTAAACGTTTGTTGTTCAGTATAAATGTCTTAACCCCCCAGAGACATATATGTTACTTACTATGTTTAAACCTGTATACAATATATATTTATCTAAACCTCCATACACTACACTAATTTCTAAACATACACAATGCATGTTTAATTTACTGTACAATACATGTCATCCAAAACCCATGTGCATCTTACATGTATGCATTCTCATCCATAACGTCTAAATCATGTGCAATGCATGTACAGTGACTATCTAAACCGCAGTGCAACAACGAACACATTTAAATATTTCTACGAAATTCCCGAGACTACATATATATATATATATAAGGCATACACTAGTAATTAACATTTATATGCGACACACTATTACACGTAAAGACTATACATTGCTATTGGCTTGGCTATTGCACGGAGACAGATGCTGAGTTCGGTGGAAGGATGGTCAACATAGACAGGATCAGTTAAGATAGTAATATTCTGTGTAAACGGTGTCCTAACTAGTTAGGAACTCCTAACCCGAGTTACCACCTCCTAAAGTGTTTCACGACCATGTCACAAGTCATATCCCTTCTTAAATCGGCATGTAACTTAGGAGGTGATAAATTGGATTATAACTTTAGGAGCTCCTGACTTTAGGAGGCCGTCGTGAAACGGGGGCTAGGGTGTATATATTGCGGTCGGCAAGTATGAGAAATTATTGACAAAGTCTGTGTTTCCAGAAAACCAGTCACCACTCTGCTTGACTTTAGAATGTTACACTCTTATCTGAAGCAATGTAAACTCTGACCATTAAATGTGTGTGTGTGTGTGTGTGTGTGTGTGTGTGTGTGAGAGAGAGAGAGAGAGAGAGTGTGTGTGTGTGTTTGTGTGTGAGAGAGAGAGTGTGTGTGTGTGTGAGAGAGAGAAAGAGAAAGTATTCTTGGATGCATACATAGGTATTCCATCTATTTGTATGCTTCAAGAATAGAATATAAGGACCAATATAATGCACATGGCTATATTTAACCATCCATCTGAAATGCTACACATAACAGGTAACAGAGGACAAACACATAAAAGCCACCATGCATGGTAATATATAATGCATGTATATATGTTGTAAAAAGATAAGTAAGGACAACAACAATTATTTACACACGCGGAGTCAGAAGATCAAGTCTAAGATTGACATCGGAACGATGCATTCTAGACAAGCAACCGACAGCTCCATTTAGGCACTATTTGGCTTCGTCATTCTCAAACAATGGGAATAACTAATTGTTTATTAATACTAATATGTGCATGTCACAATTATACAAGACGTGTGTGGAATGTGATTGCTAATGAAGTACACCCAGGTAATTATATAGTCACGGCAATGAGGTTCTATTCTGATATGTTCAAATGTCTGTCATATCTACCGGTGCTAACTTGCACAGATCTGCTACATATTCTACTGGTGCTATGGGCTTGTGTTTGGGTGGGGTGGGGTTTCGTTGGGGTGTTTGTTACGTACTACCAGTACTAGTGGGTCTAGGCTTGCACAGATCTGCTACATACTACTTGTGCTATTGGTCTGTGTTTTGGGGTGGGGATGGTCTGTTATGGTCTGTTACATACTACTGGCATTTGTGGGTCTAGGTTCACAAATATATGGTACATATACTGGTGTTTTGGGTCGATTACATACTACTGGTGCTGATGGGTATAGCAAAGATCTGCTAATTGGTGGGTCTAGGATAACAAATATATGGTACATGTACTGGTGTTGTGGGACTATTACAAACTACTGGTGCTGGTACTGGTGGTCCTTGGCTTGGGAGGATCTGTGGACTTCCGGCTGTCCGGACAAGACTTGGTCCTACAGCCGAACACCTGCTTGACGGCGTTGCGGAAGTTGCGGTTGCAGATGAAGTATGTGGAGAAGTTGGCACTGGAGTGGAGGTGAGCTAGAAGCGTGACAAGGAGGTGGACCTACACGAACACCAAAACAGTTCTGGTCAGAATGTCTTAAAAAAAATCAATTATAACTATGAACATGGAGGAATTTAATCCTTGTAACAGACGTTTCGTGGCATTTTTTTCAATTTGAAAAGATTTTGGACATTTTTAAAAATGTGTTACTTAAATGTTTCAATACTAGTATATACAATAAAAAAATCATTAAAAATCGAAAAAGTTGCCACAAAACGTTTTTGAGAAATGAACACTGTTACCAGTAGAAATGAATATTATAAACATATTTTAAAGGAACTCGCCTCCATGGGCAGTCTGTTCTTGCCGTCCACTGCAATGACGATAGCGTACGGAACCCAGCAGACGACAAACACGCAGAAGAGGGCGAAGAGGGTTCGAGAACTCCGCACAGTTTCTTTCCAGGTCTTAAGAAAGCGGTCTGGGTCGTCGGTGTTCATGCTATAGACGTTGGCCTTGGTGTTGTAGATGTGAAAGAAGATGAGGACGTAGCAGATGCTCATGAGGAGGAGTGGAGAGCCGATAAGTCCGACAGAGACTGTCAGTGTGTACGAGAGACTGGCCTGGATAGACACAAGAACACTTAAAAGCATTAGTAGGGCCTAATGATGAAGACAAACAGACAGACGTTGGTCAGTCAATAACACAGGAAGGCAAATTAACTATAATTTGATATATAAATAGGAAGTATAAATATCGGATTAGACGTGTTGTTTTACGATATGATTAATCTAGCAATATAGTTGCAGATGCTTGCCTTTCTGTCCCAGATGCATTGGTGGTTCTTCTTGTCGAAGACGTGGTCGCCCCAGCCGATGTGATTGGGGAAGCCGAACAGAAAGGCGACGATCCACGCAATGAAACACAGGAAGACGCAGATCTTGGGTGTGAAGATCATGTCGTACAGGTGGTTGCGGCAGACGAAGATGTAGCGGTTGATGCTGACGAGGGTCAGACAGAGGAACGCACAGAAGCATGCTGTCTGACATACTGTGGCCACGAAGTCACAGAACCACAGTTTGTCTTCGAACCATTCCTCACCCTTCACTACACCTGGAACAACGACAAGTCCATTGTAACAGCAAACTGCATGAATGTAAAGGTTTTAGAATATGCCTTAGACGTTTAGGGATGATCCTTGTTCATCGCTTTTCTCTCAAAAGCGCACTTGAGCAGTTATTCTGGATATATTAGTAGTAGTAATATTATTATTATTATTATTATTAGTAGTAGTAGTAGTAGTAGTAGTAGCCACAGTTCTGAGCCTTAAGATATATTGAAATACCTTGTTGAAAGGATCATATATAGGTAATTAATTCCAACTAATTATTTAAGAAGGCACTGGATGTTGGTTTTACGGATGTAACTGTGTACACTACCTTATTAACATCCGGTGCATTCATTCCAAATTGTTGCCATTATTGGGAACGTGTCCTGTATAATACATGTATTTACAATTCAGCTGGAGATGCTGTTCTAAACGTAGTGCTAAGTAATCAAATGGTATATTATTTATTTAATAGAAATACATATTTAACACTGAAATGTAGAGACTCAAGTAGTCATTTCAATTAGTATAACAAAATTCATGTTTTGAATGATGAATCACCGAGAACTATTCGCGAATCCGTATGAACGACCACTGCACAAAGAAAATACATCAATGCGTCAGAGTCAGAGGACGGAGAAGTCATACATGAACACAAGATGAAACTCAGACTCCAGGGCAGGTTTTAACACGATAATACATCAACACATACTTGAAAACAGACAAGGAAACCAGTTACGATGACCGCGATCCAAGTGACGAGGTTGTCGATTTTTCCTGGGCTGTTTAATGTGAATAACTTCATAAACAACATTTATTCGGTAGACAAGTCCTATTCCATAGATAAGCATTATTCGACATGGATAAGCATTATTCCATATAGATAAGCATTATTTAATAGCTTGTCACTCAAACTGATAATGGGCTTGTTCTCGAAATGTTCTTACGATCATAATTCTTAGCCTAAGAACTTGCGTAATATTTTCATAGCCATACTATACGAATCTTTAAGATTGTCGTACGATAGTAAGAACGTTTTGAGAATAGGACCCATGTATTCCGTATACAAGTATTATTATTCCTATAATCCCGCCCAGGGGGCCAGGCATCAATGTTCGCGAAAGTTACCTTTCTGACGCGATATTGATAGGATGCACTGACTGTAGAGTGGCA
>JAUTBV010141481.1:0-26394 GCA_032361325.1 Lepetodrilus fucensis
GAACTTTGCAATGTAGGTCGTTTTGTGGTATTTGTATGACTGAATCAGTAGTTATGCATAAATACGTTAACACTGTCGTCTATAGGATTTCTAATGGTGGTTTATAACCTTAAACCAGCACACTGATAATATATTCAGATATTAAAGTACACCTAACCTTAAAATACTTGGCTAAATGCCAAAATGACGTAAGTATATTTATGTGTCCTATTATATTTATCTACAGTACTCGTAGATGCACAGATATAATATTACAACAGAAAGTCGGTCATTGCTATTAGTATTACTGATACAACCGACCAAGCAATATATTTCACGCGACATGGTTCCATACCTGGCACAAGCATTATATAAGTTCCATGTTTGCTATATCTGATTGCATTACAAGATTAATTAGCAGGCAGAATCTCCGTGTACATGCATGGTGCTGTTGGAATATAATTATGTCAAGGTGATACATTTTTCAGTGAAGAAAACCTAGACTGCGTCACAAAACATAATCGCACCCAAACAGTCATATATTATTTCAACCATGAAAAAGTCTAGATTTCTTATGGAATAAGCTATTTTAAAAAAATCTACAAATAGGTCTTTGGTAGTATACTAAAGTTTATACTATGGAATATAGTGAACCCTGCTAATTTGAATCCCTCTAATTCGGAATATTGCTAAATTTGAAACTTTCACATGGTCCTTGTCGCGTATCCTTCTTATTTTATCATAATTTGTCCCCTGTTAATTCGAACCTCTGTCTAAACCAAAATTTCGCTTAATTCTAATCGTTTTTCCCCGTCCCGGCTATGAAAATTCAAAATGTGTGAGCTTATTTTGTTGATCCCACCATCCATACCTGACATCATGAGTATACATGAGTGACCGATAACTTCACTCGCCAACTCACTAACATTACTAAAACAACTCAGGCAATTTCAACAATTTCAACATTGGGTTGTCGTCCTTGTTGAGTGAAATGTTGCATTTTTAAGTGTTTTTCTTTGAAACTGAACAACATTGTTTCACTTAGGAGTGATTTAATAACCATGGTAATTGTGAACACAATTCACACAATTCATAATAAATGCATTTGTAGCGAAAATACTTGCGATAATATTGTATTTTTCAATAATTATGATTGACTTGATCACAAACAATATCTCTAGAGAAACATATGGTATAAAATTGAATTAGGCATTTTGATTTTGGCATATTTCAATCAGTGTACTTTCTTTTGATCATGAGTAAAGATTGTCAAGCTATATATTTCTGAAATAATGTGGAAAACCAAAACTCGGTCATTTAGACTTTCTCAGGTCTACTGGCAAGCTATTCCAGAGGCTTCCTATGCCAGCTATCTACCATGTCTCATTGCTCACACCATATTCCTAAATTATTGCTATTTAAATACATTGAAATGTACATGTATTACTGTATATGGGCAAGTGGCCTTACATGCAATAATGAATTGAATTGAATATATTCCTAATGCGCGGGGTAGTTTTATACATTTATTTTCAATAACGGGTACAATCTTAAAAATATGAATACATTCTAACACTTATTTATTAATCTCAATAACGTTGCTGTAACTGCCAATGATATGAGTCGATTGTACACATTTTTCATTAAATGCATAGTTAATTCATATTCATTTAGTTAATTAGATGTATTATATTTAATTATATTTCTTGAAGCCACGCTTTCGTAGCCATTCTTCTGAAAACATTCTTAACTAAGTATATTAATTATGCCATTGATAAAGAATGCTGTCAAAGCTAATTGGATACAACGTGTTTATACATACGTGTTCCATCTTTAGTAATCTGCGTTGCATTTCAATACTCATTACTAACAATGTTAAATACGGCCGGGTAATTGACAGGTGACGAAGTAACACTCGAATATCAATCGCGTGTATTTGTCATTGCACTTAAAGTAATTCTGTTACCTTGTAAAAGGCTACGACCGATCGAAAATGACTTTGTCACTTCTTGAGACAATCTGTGTATTGTACATCAATATCTATCAATCATATTTTCTACGCCTTGTATGGTTCCCATACACAGCTATTTCTGGTATAACTTTCCAGCATGTTATAACGTTAGCATATAAGAGAGCCAGTATTCTTTGAAGGGAGCTTATTCGAAATCGATTGGTTCGATCAGCCACTGCGAGCGTTACAATATCCCGGATACTTATAACAATTGAGTCATTTCTCATTGAAACAAACGGTTGTTGATTTCAAGGCACGTGGGACATATTCAAATTCACATGCACGCACAATACTATATTGATAAATGCGCGGCAGATCGAAGGGCTTGACACTCGAGCCAAGTGCTTTCTCTTTTCCGAATTTGTTTGGCCGTGTCAATGTGCCACAAATCTCACGATTGTTTATAAGAAATTAATCACGGTGATATTGCCGACTATCGTCCAGTTGGTAGCTGAACAAACTGACCGTTGGTCAAATGAGTCTTAATCCCTACACCGCCCACGATGCCGACCAATGGCGAGAAACTGACAATGGTGTGAGTGCATGCAGATGATGGTCACATCTTTGTTTATTTCTGTCAATCATCCCATTAAATCCATTCCTAACAGACTGGACTCTTTCACGTGATCCATAATGCACCATTACCGGAAATGGTAGTCATTTTGCGCACCACCTGGACTCGATAATCTCATTAATATTCATAGTCGATTGTACAGATACGATGTTCCTTAAGAACGTTTCACCCGGCGGAGGATTACAAATGAGCCCATTCACAACTTTCTTATCCTACCTGACTATACCTCCGCCAATAAGATCAAACAACACAGTCCAGTGTCAATATTGTTCTATCCAGTGTTTCGTTGTCCGGACCTTGTGCCCGGCCCTTTTACCTTTGACCGTTTTCGCCCGGCTCTTGTTTTTTATTCTAATTAAACCTTCATATCCTGTGCCGGGAACATAACTACACAAGGATGAATGTTATTACTGAGAAAACTGTACAAACACAGGTGTTCTATAATGATCTTTTAATCGGCTGTTTACATGCATCGCTTTCAAAACCCTAGACTTAACCCTGAATGCACCGCACGGTGGTCCGGCAGATTTCAAGCGAATCTTTCACAAACAAACTCTTGATTAGGGTTGTTATACCAAATACTCCAATCCGATCTTGAGGAGGCAATAAAATATGAAGAATCCTAGTTCACCTGCTCAATACACGTCAAATAGAAGCCTACATGATGGATATTAAAGACCCCCCAACCCATTGAAAGGAAAGTGAAAAGGGTTTAATGTGTCTTTGCATTTATAAATAAAGTTAACGGAAGTCATTAAAAAGGCCAGCTCGAAATGGGATAAAATTAGGAGTTGTTCCATGTTTGCGAAATGCAATCAAGGAAGGTTTGATTTGTAAAGTGTGAAAGAGAAAAGATGATAAGACTTCGTGAATGGTCGTTGGTGGACGCTGTTTCTTTAAGAGTGTTCGTCATTTGTGTCCGGTTTTCGGTCAAGATACGTAGGTGATGATTTCGTGTAAGCATGTCATTACATTCCGGGGAGTGAATGTGTGAATAGACGAGCAGGTTAGATCTCAAGTGACAATTAGATTAGGAAGAGAGTGATAATTTTGCTAAACAGGTTGCTGTATTTTGATAGATCGTGTCATGAATTCGTATGCCCATCACGGTATAGCTCGACTGTGATTGACAGAATTGCGGGCATACTCGAGTTCTGTGCATGTATATATTTTTACACGATCTGGATAGTTAAACTAAAAATTAAATAATAATGTACATAATAATAATTGTATTATTAATTTATTAATTGGGAATATTATGTCCCATAGTTTCCTATATGTTACGATGAATAGTCGTTTTACTCCACTACAAGTAAATGGCTTTTTATTTAGCTTAAACACATTTTATTCGCAGTGAGTAGGATTTATACGACGAAGTAATTCCAAGTTAGCAAAACAAGCTCTATAGCTTTTCCATCAATAGAAAAAATTATTAAACTATCATAACATTAACTGGTACTTCGGCATTGCGCAGAAATTCCTATCTTGGTAATTATAATTTCTCTATTTAATTTTTAAATATGAATACTGTATTGTCTTATTATTCTTATCATAATATTTCGGATTGTTTTGTTTATAGTATAAGAGTGTTGCTATATACATGCAAACAATTAGTAATAGTTCTATTTTGCGAAAATACGTGCTTTATTTAACGATAGAACACCAAACTGAATTACTAATAGTTGCGGTATCTGAGACATGCTTTATATTTCGTTAACTAATAATCTATATTTTTATTTTGTTATTAATTTTAAAATAATCAATCAAAAAAAGTAATGGAAACTAAATTTTAAAACCCACGTTGTGCACGTACGTTTCTGGAGAAGATAGCACAGAAAATCAGTAAATGTTCTAACATGAGTACAACTAATAGCAAGTAGATACGAAAAAATAGGGAAGTCATATAAAATACGTTGTATTCAAAACAGTAACTAAATTGTGTACCCTATATTTGTTTTATGGTTTTAATTTTGAATTCCGAGGCACTTTCGTCATGAAATAATGTAACTTATTTGGAGACGATCTCTTTTTCAATATTTGGAAAATATTGTTAAATAAATAGGACCGAGTTTCAAATGTTGCTCATAATTGTATTATAAAGAAAAATAGTGGAATTTGCAAGCATATATTTGACCATATTAATCGACACAATAATCCTTTTGAGTTAAAGCCAAATAATTTCAAAACCCAGTTTTACAAAACCAGAAGACGAAATAAAAGTTTGATAGAACCACGAAATAATAGTATCCATTTAATGTTGTTCAGCGGCACTTAGTAGCTCGTCTAGATTCCAGATTCTAGTAATATAAATTACTTATTATAATCCTAATATTAATTAATTCAAAATAACAAGGGATGCTAATTTAATGTTTAGATAATTATCAGCTGTAAACTGATTATTCCATGATTTCAGAATAATTACTGCAAACTGTTACTATAAATCTTTTGATTCACAATGCATGGCAAACAAGATATGACGATTTTGAGCATCATTTTAGGGAACAGAAGTCATCTCCTAAGTCAACGAGAAACATATGGAATACAAATGGATGAATGGATTTTAAATGATATCTTTGAAAACATCTATAAAAGAAAATGTGCTTTAAGTTCGCTAAAACTGAGTCGGAAATACGAAACACGTGGATTATGATTTATGATATTGATATACTTCTTGACTCGGTTTACATTCCTAATGGTCAGAGATGAATATGTTACCTTGTATAGATGTTCTACCCCCTTATACAGGTAATCTAGAATATATACTCATTATCACGGATCAAAGGGAAATCCACACACTTTCATGTCACTCACTCTTTGGAAATGGACAATACCCGGCTGACAGGTGCTCGTCAGTGACTCGTCTTGAAGGCGTTCTTCAATCAAATTTCGGGAATTCTTTCGTGTTAATTTCAAATCACGAAGCGAAATTAGACATACATCGTGAATATGGCATTCATGATTTTACAACGTTGCTATCACATGTCAATTTCAATAGTGCAATTTACATGTTCCAATGGTGTTGTTCGAATGTATGTGATATATACATCAGCGTTGGAGTGTGAAATGGTGTTGACATGAGACCCTTTTCCGGCGGTGTGAAGACATGAAGAGGTGGTTAGTTACCGCGATGACAGGCCTATGGTAGGAACTGACTCGTATATAATGAGGTCGTGTTTCGATTAGGGTACAGATGTCATTGTCATCATGTCGATTGCAATGTCATCGGGAAATAACCAAGTAGGGTCTTGCAGTCCAGTCAAATGATTTCCTTTGGACATAGAACGGAGAAATAGTTACCCTATAGAAGGAAGATGTCATGTCAATTACTCTGTCATCGTGAAATAAACAAGTAGGGTCTTGCAGTCCAGTCAAATTATTTCCTTTGGACATAGAACGGAGAAATGGTTACCATATAGACCGAAGATGACAGTGCAGTCGACATGGTGACAATAATGTCATGTCAATCACGCTGTCATCGTGAAATATACGAGTAGGGTCTTGCAGTTCAGATTTTTCTTTATTTCCATTGGACATAGAATAACAATGGTTTACCCTATAACGAAGATGACATGTTTATTTACACAACAAATACATTGTCTATGAAGATTACTAAGCGATTCCTCGATCTCGAACAATGAGGATCGAGTCAGTAAAAACAGCACGATTCTAATGTTATTGTTCATGCATATAAATGTTGACACCAAGTATGAAATATACTAACGAAATATACCGCAAATAAAAATATAATATAATTATTTTGTTTCTCTCCTTAAAGCAAAGCAGAGCTTCTTTGAATTGTTGAATCCATGGCCATAAAAACATATATTTGCTTCATTGTCATTAAAAGTATATACCGTATATGTTTTAGCTCTTTATATATTTTGTAATGGTAAATTGCGTCAAAAATAGGTCTGTGGAGAGTCAATTGTGGACGTGATAATAATGAAACGTACGTGTCTGTAGATTTAAATAGACAAGAATGTGTCTTCGGTTTTATTAGAATTAAATTATTTAAGAACATTTTATGGTGTTTTTGTTTTGTTTTTAGTTTTACTTCCAGTGTTTCAACGTGTCATTTCAAAAATAATTAAATTTAACAAATAGTGATAGTGAAAACAAAATTATGCGGTTTATAACTGCAGATGTATAGAACATTGGCTAGCCTATATATTCAACAATTACATCCAAACAAGTATTTGGAAGTTTGCTTGATTTAATAAATAAAATATAACTTTAATATTAAAAACAGTATAAATGTATGCACATTTATCATGTTTTTCGTACGGGTGTAAAAGTCCAATTAAAGAAACATCATGTTTCCTATAATTTGAAGAATAGACCTTCATATTTCCTCCAACCTTTGCCGAGCCTCACATCAAATGTCGCAAATTTATCATTCATCACTCATTTCTATCAACCATCGAGTTGTGCGTTTGTGTCGGATGATGGACAAACATGGAACATGTAGATTCCATGTTGTTATTACATTTCCGACTTGTGCAAACCAATCACATTCGTGCCCACCAATGAGGGGAAGACAGAACAGCTGGTATATTTCATGTTCATTTCATACAGTGAAATTGACAACGTCAAACACTCGAAAAAGAGAGCGAGAACATTTCTCTCGTCAGTAATTTACAATGTTTGCAAAGTTTTCGCTTATTTCGCTGTGGATCTAAGCCGGTTCGGTATCTATATTCTCCGAAGCTTTCGTTTTGTTAGCAAACATTATGGGGAAGGTATTAATTCTCCCTCACGACTTTTTTATTTTCATATAATTATATCCTTTTCGAACGTAGGATGTTTCTCACTGAAGTGAGATGTTTACCAATTCTTCATGTGAATTTTGAATGATCACAGAAGTTTGAACTTGTCAATTGCATTGAAGCGGGAACATCAAAGACGCGGGGTATAGGCCTATACAACCGATTTCCCTCATCCGTTTGTTTACAACGCACACACGCAGGCTGATACTAGCGCTATTTAGATATTAGTTCTGCGAAGGAGAATATTCTCTAACACGTGTAATTGTTTGTTTTGTGGACCCATGATTGCAACAAGACGATCATGAGAGATTTGGCAAATATTGTCACGGTCGCGTTAAGAAAAAAAACCGTATTACACGGGGTGTTGAGATTTCATTTTGTTGTCATGCTGCAGAAAACAATCGTGTATATTTCACTGAATGTGTAATGTTTGTACTTGAGATGTATGTTTCATAAATTCGAGTCGCTTATGTCGCCCGTGACGTTGAAGCTGCTGAAAACAATCCTGTATATTTCACTCAGTGAGGTGTTTGAACTTGACAGATGTATGTTTCATAAATTCGAGTCGGCTATGTCGCCCGTGACGTTGAAGCTGCAGAAAACAATCGTGTGTATTTCACTCAATGGGATGTTTGTACTTGACAGATGTATGTTTCATAAATTCGAGTCGGTGATATCTGTCCTGTGGTGGAAAAGGGACAGCAGCAATGAACAATGCATCTCGACATGTACCGTAGTAATCGTATGTGATGCCATCCTTGAAAACACAAGCCATTATGACTACACTAACCTCCGTCAAATACGGAGGTTAGTGTAGTCATAATGGCCTGGGTTTTCGAGGATGATGTGATGCACGTGCGAATATTTTTATTATTATTATTATTATTATAGATAGATAATTGTTTATTAATTGCAATATTCCCAGAAGCAAATTGTCTTTGGAATTGTATAGATGTTCAAAGAGAAGAAAATACTTTAAAGTCAGAATAGTATCATTATTGTCGACATTATATTGTCTTCCCACAAAACATTAAAGTGTTTTTTATTGATTAGTTTGCGTGTTCGGTTTCCAAACTTCAGAAACACTCAAATAGTATATGGTATTTGTCGTACAACATTGGCTTAGACTAAAGACCAAATTTCACAACTTGCAAAACCCCAAAAGGGCCTCACGCAATATGGATGCCAAGCCTTATTCCATGGAAAGTGATAGAAAAAAATGGCGAGTTATAACAACTATTCAAGTGCTTCATTTCCTCAGAAACCGTCCACACAATTTCCTGTGATACATATTATTGTCTCCGTGACTTAAGAACAAGAGACCCTACCAAATATTACACACAGTCGTCAGGAAATTGGATTCTACGGTTTTGGAATGCCGAATACTGGATTGCCAACTAAACATACATGTGTATATTTGGAGAATCGGACTACATATGGAGGAATTAGTTTTCTGCGAGGAGAGAATTTGAGTTCGTATTTGGACAGACAGCTTTTGATGGCGTTTGATGTGTGGTTGATTGAAAAATGGCGTTGCTTTCATGAGCACGACCATTTCAGTACCATTTCTGATGTCTCAGCTATGTTTACCATAAGTACTTAGAATATTCTTCCTTTTTAATATCACGCACATTATTTGACTGAGGCTATTCTAATTACGAAACATTTTGGGAATGATTTCATACTCAAGTTCAAATTTTATGTGGGGATTTATAAACAAAAGTTCAAAACGCTTCGTAATCTCGGAATATTTCGTATGGGAGGTTTACATTATGGCGGTATAGACATATGCCTCTACCAATCAAGTTACAGTTAATTATACATTTAATAAATAAAAGTCTACATTTTTAATTCGGATTGTCTATTCTATGTATGGTAGTTGAATACATGTACATGATATTGAAAGTAATTTATATTTATTGATAAAAGTTTAGAGACCCATTCTCCCATTTCCCCTTAAAAATAATTTACGTTAAAACATGACATACACTAGCAAATAATCATATGTTAGTGTCACCCAGGAAACCGCGGTGATAACCTTTATGTATTAGCAACACTATTATATATACAATCAGCAGGGAGGTCTACTACATGAAGACAGTATTAACATAAGTATACATACCTTACAAAAACAGATAAATATTAGGTACGATGTATCTACAGAATCAAATTCAAGCTAAATATATTAGTTTTTTGTTAAATTGTGCGGGGATGCGCGGTTATGGAGGTAAAATGATTTTTTAATTATTTTTGTTTTAACCCAGTTCTTGTATAGGCATTCAATGACTCAATATCCACATGTAGACTAATGAGGCGCGACGGAGAAACAATACCGCATAAATCATTCAACCGGTTATTAGACGGGTTAAAACCTTTAACTTGATGTTTCACACGATATGGAATTACAAAGATTATATCGAAAACTTGCACGTAAACGTTTTCCGTTAATAGTTCAAAAGTAAACGTAGCGTGTCGCTCCACAACTAAATATAGCTAAATTAATAACGTTAATCTATAATTAATGTAGAAAGCGTTCTAACATCCATTATAATACTAGGGTGCAAGATACTTGATATGGAAAATAAAGTGCAATATATTGAAGGTTAGGGTACTTTCAATAGAATATGATGTTTGTTTATACAAGTGTCAACTCTCGTTATATATTAATTATAGATATCGTCGTGGATTTCTTGAGAAGCATTCTATGCCAACTTGTCATTTATGGCGTTTCGTTTTGACGTAGCTCTTGTTCAAAGCTCATGTAAAATATCCTCTGCAGGGCCCCGTTGCTCAAATCAGTTGTGGTTACAATCACAGGCGCTTGCCACTGGATAGTAGATCGAATCTATCAATGTTTTTAAACAAATTAAAAGTATATACTTTTCTATATTAAATAATATTACTTGATCTAACAATACAAATAATAATATATCGACTTTTTACAGTCGTCTTCTATACCATATACATGTACATAGATTCGATCTACTATCCAGTGGCAAGCGCCTGTTGTTACAATTGACTTTTAAGTCAAATTGTATGCAATCTCATTAAAATCAGATCTCAGCCAGCGAGTGCCATATATATCTGTTTGAGCGTTAGTTTCGGATCTTATTTTAATGAGACTGAATTTTATGGAACCAGCCATAAGTATAAATCCTTAGCATTAAACACTGTTATCTCTACAATACTTGAGAATGTGGGTAACTATAACTATTGTTGCAATAAAAGTGGTTCGTTCAACCATACCTTTACATTTGTACCGAGTCCCTAATATTTGACTTTGTATAGTTACAAATTATAACTGTTCTAAGTAACGAGTCCCATGAAGTTATAGTTCGGCATGACATGTTTGGCCATATGTTTGATAGATTATCTAGATTATCTTGGTAAATACATCACGGACTGAAAAACGAACAAAAAATAGCTAATAGTTCATTAACACAAATATGAAATCAGAAATAAAAGGTTCCACTTCAACCCAAAGCTGTGATGGTTGATTATATGCCGTTTTCGCCAACAATACCACTAATTGGCGCAACCACCCATCCAGGTGGCGCAACCAACCATCAGGTGGCGCAACTACCCATCAGGTGGCCCAACCACCCATCAGGTGGCCCAACCACCCATCAGGTGGTGCAATCACCCATCAGGTGGTGCAATCACCCATCAGGTGGTGCAATCAACCATCAGATGGTGCAACCACCCATCAGGTGGCGCAACCACCCACCAGGTGGCACGGCTGAGGTGCTTCTACATCCTAGAATGCTTGTAGTGGCCATATATATCTGCGTGCCAAATTTGGTGCTTGTTTTCAAAAGTACGCATGCAAACCTGGTATATTTTGGAGTTAAGGGTCTCGACTAAATTGAACGTATTTCATGATGGAGTAATTTCGTCCATACTTAGCCATGTCCATAAGAGTGTGTCCATCATTGTCTACGGTTGTCATATCGCATTCCTCCTGGAGGAGTAATAGGAAAGCTTGGCTGTTACCTTTCCTTGCAGCCATCATCACTGCCGTCTGACCATTCGATCCTTTCACGTTAATCTAGACTATTCTTGTGCAATATGTCTTTAATGATGTGCATGTTGCCGCCCCTGATAGCCAGATGAAGGATGTTATTCCCATCGTCATCGACTACTTTGAGATTGGCACCTCGATCCACAAGAAAGTCGTAGATGCCTACCCGTTTACCTTCAGCAGAAATGGCCACGCAGGTTCGTCCAGAGGAACCTTTGCTGTTAATGTCCATGTTCCTGGACAGAAGGTACTTGAGGATCTTCAGGTTCCCTGTCTCGCATGCTACGTGTAAAATGGTGTTTCTGTTGTCGTCTGTTGCCTGCAGGTTACAACCCTTTGCAATAAGAAACTGTAAGGTTTCGAGTTCCCCGTAGGATGCCGCCTTCATGGCAGGTGTCCGCCCTCCGTGACCTCTGTCGTCGATCTTCATCTTCTTGTCCAGGAGGAACTTCAGGACCTTCAGTCGGCCACGCATGGCTGCCATATGCATCAGACCATCTCCGGCTTTGTTTCTTGCATGTATGTCAGCTCCTCTTCTTACAAGATATCGAATAGCTTTCATGTTTTCCATTTGGGCAGCACTCATTAGAGGAGTTTTTCCGAAAACGTCTTTGCTTTCAATGGAAATACCTTTATCGAGGGCTTGCTTAATAGCTCGAACCTGATCACCAATAGCGGCTACGTGTAGTAGCCCTTGCCCGCCTTTATCTGTGACCCTGACATTAGCTCCCTTGTTTAACAGGAAATCGACCATGCTTGTTTGACCTGTTTGCCCAGCAACCATCATAGGGGTCTTACCATAATTGTCCCTGCTGTCTATGCCTACTCCTTTTGAAAGGAGATATGCCGCTACACCCTTCTGGTTCCAAATAGCAGCGATGTGCAAGATGTTGTGGCCATCGATATCGCTGGCGGTGAAGTTAGCTCCTCTCATGATGAGGTATGAAATCATTCTGGTATGGCCTCTACGCGCTGCTGATAGAATTGGTGTTCTCCCATGGTGGTCCTTGCTGTCGATATATTGCTTTTCTAGAAGAAGAACACGGTCCACCATTTCTGTATGTCCACTCATTGCTGCCATGTGTATTAAAGTACGTCCTGATTTGTCTGTTGCCAAGGGGTTGCTGCCTTTCATATACAGCAACTCGAAGGTCTTTAGATTTCCCTTACGAGCCGATATCATCAAAGGGGTCCTAACTTTCGATGTGGTTTTACTTTCTAAATCGAATCCTAAGGAAAGAACATAGTTCATTGTTGCCGTATTGTCGGTCATGGCTGCAATGTGAAGCAAATTATCACCATATTTGTCCACAACTTTGATCTTACATTTTTTTGTCATAAGAAGTTTGATTACTTTAATATTTCCAAAATAAACTGCCAAAAACACTGGGGTCTGGCTATCATTGTCTTTACTTTCGATATTGAGATTATTGGCAAGGAGGTCTGTGACGATACCCCGGTCACCTCCCTTGGCAGCTAAATGCAAGGTGGTACAACCAAGTATGTCCGTAAGGAACAGGTTACACTTGTGATTAGTAAGAGCATAGTAAACATCGGCGTGGCCAAAAGAGGCTGCCAACATAACAGCGGTTCTATTAAGTATGCCTCTACTTTCGATATCGAAACCCCGTCTGAAGCTCCTTCTGTACCGCTTCTCACTGACATCCAGATACAAATCATCACTTGTTAACCCTGAACGTCCCGGACCATCGTCCTTCGTCGGGACATCATGTACTCTCATCTTTACCATTTGATGATCTTTTCTTTGTTCGGGGTGAAACTTGAAGGTAGCATTACTAATCCTTCTTCTCTGACCCAGATACTTCTCGTCGCCCTTCCTACGGTGTCCACGCTTCCGGGCAAAACCGTTGTCGTTGCTTCTCTTCTGCCGTCGATGACTGTCAAATAATGATTTCCTTGACAGAAGGAATTCAACAACTTCAAGGCTGCCCCCGCTGGAGGCTAGATGTAACGCATTATTGTGGTTCGCGTCCACCAAGAACAGATCGCACCCCGCGCCAATGAGGACCTTCATCATTTCCAGATGTCCGCAATACGTCGCCATTAAAACCGGCGATCTTCCATGCTTCCCTCGTTCATTGATAGGATAGTTACTTTCGGTTAATAAATACCGAGCCATCGCAGTTTTGCCAGATTCAGCAGCTATATGAAGAAGGTTGTTGTTCTCTGTGTCCGTCAAATTGCACCCAATATGTTGTAGATGGTCGTAGACCGTGCCGTGAAGAGTGTCGTTGCTGGGATGATCAGACACGTCTCGGTAATTGTCAGATAACGCTATCACGTTGTTAGTCTTCACTAAGCTCAAGATGCCATGCCAGCAGATCTTGGAGAGTTGATGACACGGGCTGTTATAAGAGATGGTTGTGTTGATGTCAGCAAGTAGCAGATTCACCACGGTCTGGTCCTGTGGGTCTGGAAACACGACGATGTGTAATGTATTAAATGTGCGTGCAGACCTAACGCGGGAACCGGATCGTTTTTCCCCGCACACCTGTTCAAAACGCAGCACGGTTCCCCGCACGGTTTAGGTGTGGACAGTTCGTGCATTTTCATAAGAAGTGATCTGTGCTGTTCCCGCGTTAGGTCTGTACGCACCTTTACTCTCCATTCCTAAAGAAAACAATTTTTAATAGTCGAAAACGCTAAAATTATATGATGTCATTGGGTTCTCCGTCATATTTTTAAATATTGGAGCGATAGCTCTCCGTTCCTGAGATAATGAAGCGAGTTTCAAAGGACAGGGAGTATTTGAGCACATGTATTGTATAAAATTGTATTTAATTAAATCAGGTATTTTAATGCTAGAATACATTATATTAAATAATGCGATATGATACCGGTAATTGTATTTTGTTTTGTTTTATAAGAGGCATATAGTATATATGTATTATGCAAGAAAATGAATTTACATTATCTACAAATTTGTTTAAAAAATACATTGGAAGATATTTTATAATGACGATATATTTAGAAAATGTACATCTGCTTAAATATACTAGTATTCATTATAATATCTGTCCGTACTAGTTTGGCACACGGGACATACAATATACGTAATAAAGTAGAAATTATACACGATTTGTACAACAAATGTAGAAAACATAGAGGATGGTAATCGGTATATATTTCCCTAGTGATATTAATTTGTAGACGGAAATATAATATCAATTTACAAAGCAAAATGATAGATAAAATCTTGGTATTATTTACGTATTTAACAGGCAACGTGAATAAATACATCTAGGACACATCTGCACTTTACATTCATATTCATTAAAATAACAGATTGTACAAGTATGCAGAAGTTCAAATCGTATCTACATCCATATTTTCGTTTAGATATTCTTAATCTCTATTAAAGGCATACTATCACAGGCATGTATGGTTGTTTTGGACTAGTTCTTAGCTATAACTGCAAAGTGAATTCATTTAACATACATAAAATCATGTTTCCACCGCTGTGTGACTGACGAATCACTATTGGACCCCCTCGATAGACAACCTGAATATGGTCCGTATGTGTTTGGCACTGTTTGCTTCACTATACATGTATATCACGCAAGGGGATATAACTCTAATGTTCCCTCACAGATTTCTTCATCGATCAGTTGATGCATTAAAGAACGTTCCAAATATTTATATAAAACATTAATATTTTGATAACTATTGAGTACTGGAGACAAAGTACATCAGTAAATAACAACTTTTGGGTGGATAAATCAAGCTTAATTAGTCTCAGGTCGAAATTCGTTTGTCCATTATATAGGCTTATCAGATAGTATGCCTTTAATCTTTATTAAGAAAGGTAACCTCGAGTTATGAATGATTAACCGGATTGAAATCTACAAAGATAATCGTAGAATGGAGCGAGATATTAGAAAATATCTACACACATTATTAACATATAAAATGTACATTAATGATACGTAGATAGTGTTATCTTTAAATGACGCTCAGATATGTGTATAGTCGCTTCGTTTCCAAAAGAATATCAAAATGTTTAAAGATTTTAATTAGATTGGTGGTAACACAGACACACAATACAATCTATTTCTCATGTTGTATTGAAGGCATAATATCACAGATATTTGTTATTGTTTTGGACTAGTTCTTAGCTACAACTGCAAAATACATTCACTTGACATACATAAAATCATGTTTATACTTCCAAAGAACTTTCCACCGCTGTTTGGTAGACAAATATATAGTGCAACTGCCTGTAGTCTACTGATAGACAACCTGAATATGGTCGTATTGTTATTTCCTTCAGTATGTCAATGCAAGGGGACATCTCAGTAGTACGTCTTAAACGTATAATATACGCACAGGCAACGTTTTCTCGCAATTCCTCCATAGTTCAGTTGATGCATCAAAGACACGATAAATAGCGGAACGTTCCCTTTATTCATATACAACATTAATATGTTGATAACTGTTGAGTATTGGGGACTAAGTACATCAGTAAATAACAACTTTTGGGTAGATAAATCAAGCGTAATTAGTCTCAGATCGTTTGTCCATAATACAGGTCTATCAACTGTGATATTATGCCTGTAATATGCATAAATGTATTTCAAAATTACAAACCATTTCTTTTGCGAAGGTCATCAACCTCAAGTTTTTTCAAGTTCCGAAAGAATTGCCAGTGTGGTACGGTGCAGGAGACAAACTCTCTCCGTCCAACAAGGTCACCCGAATTCCGGTTCCGCAGTCTCTATGTTGAAGAAAATCAACAGTTTTAAACATTACATCCTCTAAAACTGGAATCCGTGCATCCTTAAATGTACGCAATAAATGGCAACTGACTTCCTGTTCAGCGAATGTTATTAAAGTACATCCTCTAAAACTGGAATTAGTGCATCCTTAAACGTACGCTATACTCGTATGCGATAGGTATATGTTACATTCATATATGTTTCCTTCCATTTGTACATGGCTTTACACGGGACGCCGACCTCTCATTGTATAGGTCAGTTTTACGTACGCGATTCTTGTCGTCAGTGACGTGTAGATGTAAAATATAAAGTGGATCATATTGGATTAATCAATTAAACTAATTGGCCAGAAGTTGAAGCTGAAGAAATGTTCACGTACACTCCACATATGTATTTATTAATAAAATTAATTATGTTTATGCATAACAATCACTCTTATTCCAAGGGGAGCTGCATCTCTGTATTGTAATAGTGCGCATAACCAAGTCAAGTCTAATTTTCGAATTTCCCATAATTTACCAAACAAGAGTAGTATATTTATGCCTCGAGTTGACTAAATTCCACTTTCCCCGTAACAGTTTAGGTGTAACAGTTTGGAATGATTAAAATCACCTCGTGGGCTTTAATTAATAGTGAATTCCTGCGTATTGGTATGTGTGTGTGTGTGTGTGTGTGTGTGTGTGTGTGTGTGTGTGTGTGTGTGTGTGTGTGCGCGTATGTATGTATGTGTGTGTTTGTGTGTGTGTTCGTGCGTGTGTGTGTGTGTGTGTGTGTGTGTGTGTGTGAATGAGAGAGAGATAGAGAGAGAATAAGAAAGAGAGCGAGAGAGAGAGCGAAAGAAAGAGAGAGAGAGTGAGAGAGAGAGAGAGAGAGAGAGAGAGAGAGAGAGAGAGAGCAGCAGCAGCAGCAGCAGCAGCAGCATAGACAAATTATACATACTTAGGCTTACATACACACTAACATACAAACAGAAACTCACGTTTTGTTTCTGTAATATACTTAGGAAGAACGATTCCGTGCCAGTCAAAGAGCTGATATTCCCGACTCTGCAGGAGAGTTTAGCAGATGCCATTCCATGGTTATTTCCTTTCACATCAAAGCCTCCACACAATTCATTGCACACTGACAACCTTCTCTCCACAGTATATCCATCGTGAAAATTACCTAATAGCAATTGTATAATTATATGTTCAGCAACAACACTATTCAGCCTCAGCATGTTAATAGTTGTGGCCACAATGCTTATACTGTATTATAGACGAATATAAACTGATTTAGTTCATGATTTTATTTAAAAGGGTAATTTACTGACACCAATATACACATAAAGTTCTTTATGTGTAAAACCACCTTAACATTTAAAGACTAGTTTTAGGATATCTACAAATCTATATACATGTAATAAATATTTAATGCAATGCTTTCCTATGGTGTTCTACGCGACTGCATACATACTAGCATCTTTATCCGGGCGCTTACGGTATATGTATTCTATATATAATAACATGGTACGAGACAGAATGTTTTCATGACAAGTAACACAACACCTAGCTCATACACATCCTCGTTATCGTAATTAATTATTATTATGTCAGTATTTACCTATAATAGCGCATATTAGTAATACAATATATGTGAGGCTATTGATTTCAATTTCATGACTAATATATAAGTTATGCATTGCATAGGTAGGCTCTATATAATATAAACTAACATCATGTGTAGTATATCAAATTTAAACAAAGCTTGGAGATTTTATTTTTTTATCTACATCTTTTAACACACCAGTACAGCTATTTAGTCTTTACATTTGTTTCCCATAATTTCTTGTATATTAATATACCTTCATATTGTCTCTATCTGTGTCGTGTACACCCACTATTTTAGCTCCCCACGTATATCTACGTGAACAAGGCCAAGGGACTGAAATATTGTGTTCACATAAATTATTTATTCTTGCAGGAAATATTTATTTTTAGCGGTCTGCGCGTGTGTAAAGAGTAATGTGCCTTGCCGGAATTCAGCGGCGATTCGACTGCGCATGTTATACATTTCTAAACAAAAATACTTCGGCGATGTGAACTTTGATTTCTTCCAATAACAACCACCTTTAATTAATGTTAATCTAGCTGTCCAGGTAGATAGACTGTCGTGTTGAATTCGTATGCAATTGTTACGAGCAATGACACATATTTATCTCATCTTGCCATTAGAAACGAGATAGTTTACCTTAGTTTCCATCTTCCGAAAGGGAAATCGAAGTTCGGTTGTGCAGTTGTGATCATCTGCGATAGTGTGTTTTGAATATAACTATTTACATACTATATAGTAGCAGGTAGTGAACTTAGCTACAGTCTTTTAACTACATGATGTTTCCTATTTAAGATACCACATATATCCTCTCAGGTTAGACTTTTATCTTCGCTGTTTACAGTGAGCAGACAAGTTTAAACTTGCAAAGGGCACATAACTCTTTAAATGTTGTGTTGTAATATACAGCGTTTTCTATTTGCAATATTGTGATAATATTCTGTTCTACATTAAATTATACCAGTTGGTATTGCTACATAATACTCAACAAAATAAATTAAGGGAAATATAATTTCGAAACTCGTCTTGAGGAGGAAACTGGTACAATTCATTGTGGATCCAATGCAGCCAGTAGACCTATGGAGATTCTTTGTTGTTAAAATAATATTGTACTAAATATACATTTTTAAAAAGCTATGGTACTAGCCTTGGTTAATTTTGTTGAGGATATGTCAAATTTATAAAGCAGGGACAATAAAAATTTATAAAGCAGGGACAATAACTAACTGTAAAATGTACCCGCTCGAACAATGATACAAATAACGAATGCGAGTGTTAATTGCGAACTCTGTAAAGTACATGATAAAATGTCATCATATCAAAAGTAGCTTTTAGTTATTGTCGGCAAATACAGGGAACACTAGAAGCAGTGTTCGAAATTACCATTGGAAACTTACTGGCCCGAATAATTATACAAATAACATATGTTTACTAAAAACATACATTTCTACTGGCCCTTAGATATCTTTAAACCATTGGGGGAAATGGCCATGCCAGTGGTAATTTCGAACATTGACTAGAAGGATCTCTGGCTTGCACAAAGAGGTATATTGCTAAATGATTTTTCAATATTGGTATTTACTGTAATAATTATGCATCATATTTTTTTAGAAATTATGATTCAATCTTGAAAAGAAGAACTTGGCCGATATCCAGATGGCAGATACAGATTACATTCCTGTTCGGGACACAAGCAACAGGGCAGCGCACGAAGCTGGTGAGAACTGAATACTAATGGCATTATCTCGTAAGTTATTAGTCTTATTCCAGCATGGAAATTGGGGTTATGCATGGACAAATGTTTACAATAAAAGAAAACGTGAATTTCTACTCGCCCTAGGATACCTTTAGCATTGGGAGAAATGGCCCTGGTCAGCGGTAATTTCAAACACTGATGGACACACATATTACATGCCTGGACATATTGTAGTCCAGGGGCCATGTTCCCAAAGCTATCGTATACGTAATAACATCGTAAGTCTTTGTGGAGGAAAAATGGATTCTTTCGGGATCGTCAAATTTTCCTCAGAAGAGACTTTACGATGTCACTATGGATGCAACAGCTTTGGGAACATTGCCCCATGGCCCAAGATTACCAAACTTGTTGTGTACAATTTCATGCTTTTGTTCAAAAATGTTCATATAATATTTTAGCTTGAGCATGACATTGTACTCAAAAGATTTGATAATCTTGTAGCCAGGCATAAATCGGACATACACCATAAAGTGACTTTGATTTACTACAAGGCAAGTCGGTACGACCCTTTCATGAAATGTGTCGCATATGGGTGAAATATTCGAGCGCTCATGTGCACCAAAATATGTCCATTTTGTTCAAATCACATGTCTCGGGAAAGGCAGCTGATTAGCTCTTCGATAAATCTCGACGCAATGCAAGCGCAGGATTGCGCACACTTTTCCAGACGCCACACTCCTGCGTCAAATATGAAACTTGTTTGATACCTGTGTTCGACGCAGACGAGATGCAGACGCGATGCAGGGGGGTAGCACACAAGAGTCTGCGTTGCGCCTGCATATAGAAATGCAAGAATCCAGACACAAACGCGACGCAGACGTTCGTGTGCGCCAGGCTTAAATCTAATATTTATTGACAGGGTTAATTTTGTATCTTTCTGACATTTTATCATTTCGTTTCTTTTATTTTATAATTTTGTGTCCACAGCACTACTTGAACAGAAAGCTGCCCAGCAGCGGAGGATTGTGTCGAAACTAGAGCGCTATGACTTGGAGGATAAATATCTTCACATCCACGATGAAAACATCATCCTCAAGAAGCATGCCAGGAAACAGGAAGATAAAATCAAGAGGTGGGTTCAGTGGTACTTTGGAGACAAAGGTCCCGAGTTCAAATCCCGTCCCAGGAGGCTGGCATTAAAGTTCACGAAAGTTGCCTTTCTGACGCGATATTGATAGGATTCGCTGTCTGTAGAGTGGCATTGTAATTATCATCCTTGGTCTATCTGTACCAGCTGGGGCTTGTAAGTTGACTACAATATTCAGCGCTACGGATGTTGCGTATTTCCTTCTGTCCTAAACTGACAAGTCATGATGTAAGCGATAGAATCCTGAAAGCGACTATAAACCCCAATTTTATTTTTTTAAATAACAAATACAGGGAAGTAGTTTCATATCCAATAGGACAAGTGATTCATAAAGTGAATGTAGAATCCCTGCACACTGTCCATGTTGTTCAATTATATGGTATCTACATTGAGAAACACAATTGTTTGATGACAGGATATTATCTAAAAATATTATACATGTTTGTTTCAGAATGGCCACCAAGCTTCTACGGCTGGTCAATGATAAGAAGAAAATTGATGTTGATGGAGGGGGAGGTAATTATGTAATTAATTTGATTTGAGTGATTTCTTTCCAATTCTGGGACCTAATTAATTGATCTGTCAAATTCCATCTATTAAAACACTAAATCTGTACATCAAAATCATATCTAGAATGTGGTGGGGTGCAAAAGAATACTGTATTCATATACCATCATGGGACATAAAATTGTGAATGAATCAATTATGTAAAATTGAGATGATTCATGAAGTAATGTTGAAAGGAGCTGCATCTATGCTTCTATTAATATATTATTGTTTCCTATTAGTTTTTTAACACAAATGGGTGAAAGATTCCTCCAGCGATGTTAGAACTCCATAATCACTTACTCACCTATAACTATAAGCTTCACTTCTTTGGTTAATAGTTCACATGGCTGGGAAAAAGATAAGAGATATTGAATCTGAAGAGAAAATCGAAGAATTGCAAGACAGGGTTCGCAGTCTGGAGAAAATAACTATACAACTTAAGGAAAAGGTAATCAATTTTGTGTTTCCAACTCTACTTCTTTTATTTTTGTAATTATTAATGTTAAGCAATAATTTTAGAATGTTTGACTTCGGAGCCAAAAGTCTTGGGTTCAAATTCCGCACTGGGAGCCCGGCATCAAAGTGAAAGAATCTTGAAAGCGGCTCTAATCCCCAATTTTTAAATAATGAGTTATCAACTTTGGTCTAAGTACCAGCCAATGCTCACAGGTTTACTGTAATATTTAGCGTTACAGATGTATCTTTAACCCTCTACCTGTTGGATTAGGCACTTCTCGTTAGGGCATCTCTGGTTGCCACCAGCATGGAGAGATTAGCCATATAACTTGCCTGCTCATATAGATTAAATTCCCACTCTTTTTTATTTACCTCAAATTCCCTCTACCGGTATTTCTTTTTCAATTTAGCAAGATGATCGCAAATATTGTGTACTGGTAGAAAGAGACATGTCAATTTGTATTACAGCTGATGTTGGCCAAGCAGCAAATCGCAGCAACAGTTAACAAGAAACCAGCAGCATACGAACATGTGCAGTCCAGGATAAACACAGTAAGACTGAGCATTCTGATGTATTAGCCATGTTGCAGTGTGTCCAAAGACAAGGGGGTCCTATTCTCGAAACGTTCTTACAAACTTCTTAGCCTATGAACAGTTCATAGCCATACTATAACTAGAATCGTTTAGATTGTCATATGATCGTAAGAACATTTCGAGAATATGCCCCCCTGCTCCATCCTAATATTCTGTCTAGTTTGTGGTAGCGCAATGATAGAATGTTGGACTTTGGAGCCAAAGGCCCTGGGTTCGAATCCCGTCCTGGCATTAATGTTCGCAAAAGTTACCTTTCTGATGCGATCAGTCGTAGTGCAGTTATCCCCCTTGGTTCATCAGTATCAGCCAATGCTCACAGGTTTACTATAACACTTCAGCCGATGCTGACAGTTTTACTATAACACTTCAGCCAATGCTCACGGGTTTACTATAACACTTCAGCCAATGCTCACAGTTTTACTATAACACTTCAGCCGATGCTCACAGTTTTACTATAGCACTTCAGCTGATGCTCACAGTTTTACTACAACACTTCAGCCAATGCTCACAGTTTTACTATAACACTTCAGCCAATGCTCACGGGTTTACTATAACACTTCAGCCGATGCTCACAGTTTTACTATAACACTTCAGCCAATGCTCACAGTTTTACTATAACACTTCAGCCAATGCTCACAGTTTTACTATAACACTTCAGCCAATGCTCACAGGTTTACTATAACACTTCAGCCAATGCTCACAGTTTTACTATAACACTTCAGCCGATGCTCACAGGTTTAATATAATACTTCAGCCAATGCTCACGGGTTTACTATAACACTTGGCGCTACAGGTCTTGCACGTTTCCTCCTGTCAAAAACTGACAAAGCCATGATATGAACAAAGTAATCGTGAAGTTGAAAGCGACTCTTAACCTCAATTTTAAAAGAAAAGAAAAGAGTTTACTATGACACTCAGTGCTACAAATCTTGCACGTTTCTTCCTGTCGTAAACTGACAAAGACGTGATGTGAACACAGTAAGCTTGAAAGTGGCTCTGTATCCCAAGGCTAAACAAAATAAACAGTGTATAAAACTCCAGCAATTTCACTGCCAGCCATGAGGACTGGTCAGTCTGAGAAGTTACCCGTCCTCATACATGTTGGCCAGTGATCGATGATATACATCTTGAAAAAGTAACACGACATGCAGGCTTGCAAGAATAAAATGTTACCCGTCCTTGTTGAAAATAACCTGTTGCAGGCGTGAAGACGGGCTCTATTTCGAACACTGAAATAAACAAGAGATGTTTCTGTTTTCAGGGAATACCAAAGCATCACACAGTACAGATTGATCCAAGGATAGCCAAGAACATGAGAGTTATGGGGCCTATTCACGACACAGGGCGAAGGTGATGTGCATTATTTGTAATGTTTCTATGTGTCAGACTATATGGATAACATGATTATAGATCATGTCATGGGCATGTAGATATGGAAACTTGCCTTTAAAATCTACTAGCCCAAATAGTGATATAAACAACAAATGTTTTCAAAAACCAAGCCCTAAGAACATGATGGATTTTGTTTTAAGTTACTGAGATTATGAAGTCCATATTCTAGTTCAGTTCCATATAACAGAATGCAATTATTGAAAATTCAACTTTAACTATTTAGCTTTTCTCTTGTTCTGAACCATATGACCATCTGCCAATAGGCATATGGCCTATTCTTATTATTGACTGTCGGCAAGACTGCATGTTATGTCATATACTGCTTATGGTAGTAATAATGTCCTTTGTTCGATTTTTCAGGTTGATGCACAGTCCAACTGGTCAAAAATTCGGACATGGAGCTTTAGAAGACACCCGGGCAGAAAAAAGACAACTGTGAGATTTACAATTATATTAAACTTATTTTGTAATTTTATCTCAAAACACATAGTATTTTGAATTTGCAGGTTTGAGTTCAAATTCTTGACACATTTTTTTACTCCTCGATAATACAGATTTTGTCCATTATTTTTTTCTAGTGAAAGCTATATTAACCAGCAACAAGAACAACTCAATATGTATGAAATGGAAATAGAAAATTTGAAAGAACAGGTAAGTAATAACTACTTAATATAATTCTGTATAAAATGTGGTTCACATTTAGCCATCACCATAAATAATATTCAAATTTAAAATATTTAAAATAATACATTATGATATATCATTTATTTGTGTAACTTTTCACTGTTCTTTGCAGATCCGACTAAGAGAATCTGAATTTGAAGAAGATATTTTGAAAATAAAGCAACAAATTACAGCTGAACAAAGGTTAGTGCAATAATGTTACTAAATCTGCTAACAATTATTTCTCCCACTTAATAATTCATCTTTTCACCTAGCAGAAAATGGGTACCAGGTAAAATTAGATAGTAGTACCAAAATTTCCAAAGTCGCTGTCTTCAAATCATGTCCCGGGAGCGCTGCATCAATGTTCACGAAAGTTACCTTTCCGATGTGATATTGATAAGATGGGCTGTCTATACTGTGACAATGCAGTTATCATCCTTGGTCTGTTAGTGCCAGCCAGTGCTCGCAGGTTTACTGCAACACTCAGCGCTACGGACGTTGCAGTTTCCTCCTGCTTCTCTATGCTGGAGATGACGGGAAATGCACTAGAGCAGTGCCTGTGTCTAATCCAGCAAGGAGAGGATTACCTTGAAATAATCTCTTAAGCCCCAATTTACTGCTAAAGAATTGTCACCTTCCAGCGCCGAATCAGTTTTAGTGGTATACTCCCTGTGATTATTATTGAGACAGTTAAATGACCAGTGTATTATAATTGTAGCACTATATGAATGTTTTCAAGCAGGGACATAACACATTGTTAATACTATCAACTCTGGCAGTACATTGTGACGTTCCTCTCTTATCTAGGGTTAATCTTCAAGAAAACATTGATATGATCCGACTACAGCGAGAAGTGAAGGAGAAATCCACCAGACTTACGGCACTACAAGACAAGTACACATCTCTTGAAGATGTAAGTATGCACGGGGACGACAATCTTCCCTGGATTTCAACAGATTTAGAGGTTCTGTGGTCGATCTCTTACCTTTCTGATGAGATATTGATAGGATGCGCTGTCTGACAATACAGATATCATCCTTGTTATGTCAGTACGAACCAGTGCTCGCATGTTTACTGCAACATTCAATGCTATGGTTGTTGCGGGTTTCCTCATGCCATAACTAACAAGCCATGTTGATGACATCAATGAAAGAATCTTGAAATTGAATATAAATCCAAATTGTTAACCAAAAATCTTTTAAATATTATTATTATATTTTTTTTAAATAAGATTTGTTATTGAAATAAAAATTAATTTAAAATCAAATCAAAGTGTTCTAATTCTGCATGTGAATGGGCAACTTACGGTAAGTCGCCTTCAGCAAGGAGAGGGTTAAGATGGATCATCAATGTCTGTGACAGTATGCCTTTAAGTTGTGCATGTTATTTATGTGGACAGAACACACGGGTGATCAAAGTGAACCACGATCACGTGCTGATGAAGATGGAGGAGCTGAACATGAAGCTGAAGGATGAAGAGAACAAAGTTCTGACTCTGCAGAACGAGATCAAGTACAGCGAGGCTAACCAGAGGAAATTAGTGGAGGTAAGGATGATGATAGTAATAATCATAATATTATAATAATAGTAATTATTATTATGATAATAATTTACATTTTTAATACTAATATTTTTAATAATCATAATATTGATAATCATAATATAAATATAATAGTAATTATTATAATGATTTGTATTATTATAATCATTTACATTTATAATCATAACATAATATTAATAATATTTAATTTAAGGAATAGAGTACGGTCTACCCCTATATGTACTGTATTAAAGTATAGTTTTGCCCTGAACTATTATAGTAAAGTATGAGGACTATTGATCATTATAATAATAACAATAATAAAAACAAGAAATAATAGTGATAACATATTATCTCTTCGAGTGGACTTTGAGAGTCAATATTTATATGATTGGTACACCATTAGTATATATGACAAAAGAAATATGCAGGACTTTATGTTGTTTTTATGTGAGACAAGTGTCAATAAAACAATTGGGTACAATTTCAGTTACAAGAACAAGTGTCAGACTTGCAGAAGGAATGTCAGATCTTAAAAGAAGCCAATGAGAAGCTGGTTAGCAGGTGAGATGAACAACGAAAATACAGAGAAAACCTCCTCATCAAGTAATAATGTAGCGCTATGAGCATGCTTCTGAAGCATGGATTTGACGCGATATAAATGTGCATATTATTAT
>JAUTBV010141482.1:0-10000 GCA_032361325.1 Lepetodrilus fucensis
TTAATCGGCTGGGGACTATACTTGTCAAATACAGTGGAAAATACCATTTACAATCAATCCAGGGCCAGAAATCCCATCTATGCTGTACCTCCGTCTGGCGGGAATTCAAATAATTTAGTGGTTTATAACCTATATAAAATATGCGTTTCAAAATATATTTATAATTCAGAGGTATGACCATGTGCTCCCTAAATATTGAAACAACCGTTTTGCGTAGAAAAACTATATATGTTATGTGTATGTACTTTGCATATGCTGCTTCAATATGGTCCAACGGGATCGTGGGTGTCTGTGATTGTATGGCTAACACATAAACAGAGGTAATTACGTTAATTATAAGACATTGGTGCCTTCAGGTTCACCGTATAATTTTAGACAGATAAGTATAATCAGAATGGATGGGTCAGTGACTATGTATTGCTACATTATTTCGGTGAGATACATAGTACCAGGCGTCTACTAAGTTTGTATACATTCACACTAATTATACCCTTCGTGGTTTTGGTAGAAATAACACTCTCTCTATATTCACTCACCCAAATCAACATGCAGTTCAGAGGTCTCTACAAAGCGTGGTTACATTAATATTGTCGGTGAATAACAGTCGAATCTTTAACCAAAGTAATATTTGTGCCTGTGAAGCACACTGATTCATCTCCCTAATCTGACATAATGATGTCTACGCACACTTCGTACAGACGGACTGCGTCAATCTAAATGACTGTTGCTTTCGCCAGCTCGTGTTACGGTTTATCGTGCTATTTCAGGTCCTCTAAGTGCTAGTATTCAATACGATACTGTATGCCATCTCTATGCTATTACAGTAAATAGCATAGAGATGGCATACAGTATCGTATTACTCCCGCCTTTGCTCCCACACACGAAAGACTCCAACATGGCATTATACTAACTACAGCTGTGATAATAGCAAGCGACGTACGCACATGCTGCACTACGGATTTGAGTAAATTCTGGTATACCAATAAAGTTTACAATTATTGTGGAGTTCGACTGTAGAACATTTTAACAGACTTCTGTGCAGGAAATGTGACCTTAAGATTTGTAACGATGAATGTCACTTTTACATGTTTCCGACATTTAAAACCAGACATTACATTCGAGTTACTCAATAATTGTGTTTCAGTCTTACGTGGGTAATACTAATAGGATTACCTCCGTGTAGAAATAGAGCCGTTTTTGCACGTTACATACTATTCGATTTATGTTCATGTAAAATTAGTACCCATCTGTTTGCCGCCCAAAGCTCTCTGGAGTATATCGCTGGAGAAATACGATTAAATTTCTGCGATTCAATGTTGACTGATTGTGCGGGCGTTCCTTCTTCTAATTACCCAGTAAAAGCTTGATGCCGCTGTCTGATGGAATCGCTTTGCTTATCAATTTTGTCAAGATTGATATTACAGGGGATCTCCGTCTAGGTAATCTTTCATTCCTTCCGCCATTGAATGACATGGGTATTGGCATAGAGTAATGAATAGGGTATGCAAACGACACGATACATTTACATTGAAATTTGTTTCTTGAAACGCTTGCCTTTGTAATGCAGTTAGCCACTGTGCGTGGTAAAGATGGTCGTAAATCAGAGACGGCCACAGAGAAGACTAGCATAAACAGTACGGGTTCTTATTTTGGAATCGTTCATGGGAAATCGACAGGAGACATAGGTCATATTCCAGAGAACGATAGTAGCGCTACGAGAGTCGTATATCGCTATTATATAAATGTATATGAGTGAACGCTCTCGTACGGTAACGATCCTTCTGTAGACCGAGCTACCAGTTGTACTGAGCGCACATTGGAAGAGGGTCCTATCAGAAACGTTATCATTGGGTTCACTGGGAATCGACAGGCACCGTGGGTCCTATTCCAAAGAACGATCGTAGCGCTACGGACATCGTACATATCTATTATCTGAATTATAGAAGTTAATACCCTCGTACGTACGGTAACGACCCTTTTGTAGACCATTACCGGCTGTACTGAGCTTTGAACATCAGCAACCGTATTAAGTGAGTTTCCTATCAAGAATGTGGTCATTTGGGTTCCTACAACAAGAAACCTGCTGTACATAGCCAACTACTTCGAATACCCGTGTTTGATCATGTTTGCCTATGCTACTGAACGTCTACATGTACTATATAACTTCCTACACTCGTCTTGCAATGTACAGGAAGTCGGAGTCAATCTGGTAATTGCATATAACCTGTACGCACTATGACCGTTCTCGAAGCCACTCGCAGCGGCTTAAATTGTTATGCCATGTCAATTCAATTTCTTCCCTCATATTAACCCACAACTGAAGGTGACAAGTCTTGATATCGACTGAAATGTCTTTAGAAATCAGCTACTCAGGAAAAACGGAACCGTTTAATTCACTATGCTAAATTTCCATGTGATATTTCTATGCATTATTTAAGAGAACACATTTTGTAAATTTCAAGACATTTCACGCTTTATCGTAACGTGTTATGCACATTGTCATCCAAACGTGCTACTCGAGTGCAGTTTCAGAAATTGATATGACTTGAAATCTCCACATGGCAGACTATCCATTGATATAATGTCCATCAATTTATGTAGACTGATAGAGCTGACAAATTGTCAAATCCACCTTTCAATGGAGGTTCAACGTAACTTCAACCTGGGTATCGTTTCTCGAAGCTCTCATATACATTATGAGACAATGACGCTCTCGTAAGTGCACGATCCCCATGTATTAGAAATGGCTACGAGAGTCCTTATGGTCTCGTAGTAGATATGAGAGCTTCTAGAAACGATAGCCTGAACTTTAAGTAAGCTAATGCCCTGAGAAATTATCTGAAGATTCACTGCCTCATAAAGTATTGGGCGATGCTACGTCAAACCCTAGAGTGGATATATCTCGTTACATTCAAAGGAACGATAGCTGATGGAACCATTCTGGAATTCAACCATGTGATAGTTCTGATATGTCAAGCCAAGCACAACTGACACAACCTAATCACTATGACAAATTAAAAATGAAAGTTATTGATGACTGCATTCGTGCACGTTATGTGCATATGAAAGGTTTTTTTTCAGACCATCTAATTAGCATTAATTAATGTTTCAGTCGATATTATTAATGTATTATTGTAATATTCATATTCTGAAGCATATTACAATTTCCTTAAATTTTACATGTGATAGTTTGTACGCAAATATGTGTTCACAAATTGAAATATGTACTTTGTAAAACGATTCCAAACCTATGTAATTATTTATATAATTTGTACATTTCTAATCATATCTCACACAGACACCAGTCTCAGCAATCTGTCCCAATGTATACACAAACCCGACCGTGTCAAATACCTCTGAAATTCTATTAAGAGACTAATGCAATTTCCTGTCGACAAAGTAACGGTGTAGTTTGACGCTCTCGAGAGAAGTCGCCCCTTCAACACGACCAAATTGATGGTTTTTGACGTCCAAATTGCTTTCCAATCACGCCGAGTCAGGTGGCGAGAATTCTATCTGCTGACAGTAGCATGATCTTATTGAACAACTAACTGGACTAGGGACGGAGGTTACACGACAGGGGACAGTGAGTGATGAAAGTTTGAGAAACCAGAGGATTCGGATGACGATCTGACCAAAATGGCTTTGCACCGTTTTGGCTGTATATTGTACAACCATTAGTAGTATTATTAGAAGATGTGTGGAAATTCAAAATATAAGCATATGCATTTTGAAACCATATGTTATATCTGCACGTATCGCTTGTGTTCTCATTATTTAGCTTGGGCCCGATTTCTCGAAACAAACTTGAGTTTGAGATATTGCTCAGCTGAGATTTATCCATTTTAAACCAGTGCTGTTACTTGAGTAAAAACTCAAACCCAGCTGAGATTTTACTCGTTACAGCACTGAGTTATTTGAAGAAGTCTCAGCAGAACAAAATGTCAAACTCAAGTTTACTTCGAGAAATTGGGGCCTGCTTTTTATGACGTAATAAGACCTTTTTGACCACACCTCGTGGCCAACTGCATCACAAAGGCAAGCAGTTTCGTTAAACAAGTTTCAATGTAAATGTAAAGTATCGTGTGCATACTCCATGTATTAGCTTAGGTTGTAGTGTATTACAACATTATATGCATTATACCTTATGATATTATCTCTAGGTTTATTTAGTATTACAATGCATGCAAGCTTATGAAAGACCGCATGCAAAAACAAAATAGAAAATACCTGCTACATCCAACAAAACGAAATATTTGTACATGCATACATAATAGTTTATTACAATAAATCTTGCAGTTAATACAATAATATAACCAATAAGAGTTTCTACATTCGGCTTGTCACCGCATCGATTCATTTCCAGTTAACTTATTTCCTTAAGGAATGTCTGTCTTTTCCCCTATACTTCTTTGCATATTGCTTGAGCATACCGTCATGTCGATCAACAAATTGAGTTCAACTATATTTGCAGAGAATTGTAAGATATAACTGATAGAAATTATGTATTGCCCCCCGGAAATATATTGTGTATGTACCCCGCGGAGAAGAACAGTTGTCGTAGATTATTGAATTGCTAAATGAATTTAGTACCATGCGTATTATTAGTTTTGCCTCCGGATGAACGAATGCAGGATATGTATAATTTGAAATATTGAGTTTCCTTTCACGTGCGTCAACATCTGTCCACAATAGAAGTCAGTGATATAGTACAGGTGGACGCAGCTATATATATTAGTTTTCCAATATATGTGTGATGTATTTCTATATCGAAAGTAGTAAAATACCGTTATTTATTTATATTTATTTTCTGTTTTCTTTTGTTAAGCTATAATCCACCATACAACATCGACCGATCACTGAATATACCCTACGTTTCGGTAGTACAGGTGTACGTAAATTTACATTAGTTTCCCCATATATGTGTGATGGATCTCTCTATCGAAAGTAGTAAAAATCCCTTCTTTCTTGCATTGATATGTTTAATATAGGAGGCAAAACGGAAATTACATTATATAAATTATATATACAAATGAAATTGTATATTGTTCGTGCAAGAGTAACCCAGAGCATCTAAACAACCTTATAAAGTCCCTCTATATACATGTCCTACTTATACGATCGCTGACTTTCAGATTCACAATTTGTTCATAACTTTATTCTTCGTAATGTTATTACTAGCATTTAGCATTTAACAGTTAGCATGTCTTGGTAGAGTATTCAGACTTACCAAACAGCAGCAGCATCAGATCAGACACCGCCAGACTGAAGAGGTAGTAGTTGGTGGTGGTCTGCATGTAGCTGTTGCGGGCGATGACGATGCAGGTACAGACGTTGCCGATGGTGCCAGAGATGAAGACGAGGCTGTAGATGATGGTCAGGAGAATGCTGGAGGTCAGACCAACTTGTTTCGGCCCAAGGTTCTTGAGGATGTAATCATTGAGCGAAAAGTTGTCAGTTGCGTTGTTATTCACATTTGTTATGTTGTACAGATTTGTTATGTTGTACGCCACAACAGAAATTATTTCCGTCATTTTGAATATTAATTGCGCGTAGTTATTAGTTATTGTGAGATAATTATATAGACATATTAATTCACGATATTCTGAATATTACAAGGTTAGGGAATGTCTTTATCGCAATCCAGTGTGTATTATATTTTTATCGCCATTAACACAACGAATCCACATATTCCTTCTACACAATCAGGACATTTCACAGATCCGTGCCAATAGGGAAATACACACAAAACGATATCCTTTTAGAAGTAGCTCAAGCGGCACCGCTGTTTGGCAGGTGAAGTAATCACTTTGAACGAGAGCACTATTTTACACTCCTTCTTCTTTACTACAAGCTGCCACAATTGTTTTCTTCCAGCAACTCCACATAATCGCCTTGACACGAGTTCCTACACGTATTTCCCATTTGAATAAGTGTCTGTGTTAGTTTAAGCATTGCATGTACGTTCTCTTAAGAACTCTTGACTGTCCTTCATCGAGAACCCCGGCGTACATTAACAAACAGCCGGAGATGTCAGAAACGATGGGAAACTCAATGGGAGGGCGTACTAGTTGGAGAATGCATTTCGCCCGTGTGCTGGTATATCGCCCTGATCTGTTTTGGCACTGTCTTACACACTGTGGATCTGTTGGCAATACGAAACTCTCACTGAACACGGAGCTGTCTTTCACGTGCGCATCCCAGAGTACGTGTACGCTTGTTTAAAACTCCTTTGCGACCAACCTGCAGCAGAACGTGGAATAATCTTAGCATGCATACGTGCCTCTGCTGAAATTAAAGCCAAACGCAAAGATGATTTACGATAAGATAGCTATATTTGCATGCAGGAAAGACAGTTGATATTTTGGCTGAGAGTAAATGCTGTCACGGTTGTGGAAGAAGAACGTGAATAATACATCAATTATTGTAAGTTGGTAACATTACTAAAAGATTAAATTTAGTTCATACATTATCTACATAAATTTAACTTTACTTTTAAAATCAATATCTAAATTTGTAATTGTAAATGATAGTCGAAAAGCATAATGTAAATCTACATAATAAAACACTTTAACATGTTAGTATTCTAATATAAATCACTTGTTTTATGGATACAACAATGAATAACATGGACTAGAATGATTTTGGTAAAACTCATACCTTATTATAACAACAATTCTTTGACAAATACATACAATGGAACTAGTATTATAACATCCTCATGAAACACTTGCAGCTACATCCTTGCATTCGTCAATATCCGTATCCTCGTACAATCCTGCGGTATGTTGGACAAGGCCTGGGAGCTACTAGATCGAACGTGGTATGACCTAAAGAAATCTTCCAGCTAGATTTAACTCATGGAATTGATGACATCACAAAAGGTCCTGCTTCAGCAATTGTTACGGGCATCATTGGTTGCCACTGCTCTGATAGGCTCTAGCACTGGCGCCCAGACCGCAGAATAGTTCCAACTGTAGGCTAATCTCGTCCAAGAAGTCGACTGCCTCGTAATGAACTACATCACAGCCTCACTGATTCGCCGCCACAGACACAAATGGTACACTGCGACCAATTAACCGTGTGGTTTACGACCTCATGTTCCTTTAGACCTCACACTCTGATTCTATAAGTTCTGGCATTAACCGGCACTCAGTGCATTAATATGAACCAGAACACCATTTTTCAGATACCTCAAAGGATACTTTTTATGAGGTTATGATTTTTCCGATAATCAAAAATATGTTTTTATATTATTACATTACAACTGAACTAATACATGTTGCCTAATTTTGCTCTTTTCGCCTTGTTTTGGAAGGTGGTATTATCACAGGCAGATCCTAACTGCCATAATCAATACACAATTATGATCTGGTCACGTGTTAACCTAATATTGCGTGTTATAAATGGCCACAGCGACAAGTTGGTTATATCCGGGTTAATGGTTCCATGCCCGTCCTCAGCTAGTCGGTAGGGTATGAACTAGTTAGTATGCCGTTGTATGTTAATTCGTGTTATAGTATTTAGTTAATAATTATAGGAAGTGTGGCTATATTAGCCTGGTTCCTACCTTCCTGATACAGTCAATGGGATCTAATGAACTTTCATCTCTCGTTAAGACGTGTCTCCTAGATCCAATCATTGGCTCAGTCTGATTTATAGTACACAAGTAGTCTACGAGAACATTCCTACAATAATGGACATATGTAATACGAGCATTAACTAATATTTGTATTATACATTAAAACAATAAAGTATGTATTTGTATGCGATTTTACAAACACCCTGTACTATGTATATGCATATAATTATTCATTTGATGAACAATGTACTAACTTGTATCATATCATATGTCATCCTCGAAAACCCAGGCCATTATGACTACACTAACATAGTCATAATGTCCTGTGCTTTCGAGGATGATCATATGTAACATGAAAGGGAAATACAAATATATTTTATCTTTTATTATTTTTCTTATACACCTATTATTGATAACATACTTTAAGAATACAATGTGTGAAATTGTGTAAACTAACACTCATTTATGTAATACTATTTTGTATATTAATAACTTCCTTAACGTAAAGACAATCACAGAGTTGAAGACGTCGCTGCTATTTGTTGAGACTGAACATCACATCCTATTTGCAGCATACGCCCAGATAATTAAATATTTACATTTCATCGCGTCAATATACAAGAGTTCTTTGTTGACGAAGCCTAATAAGACAACTTGCAATATTTCCTCTATAGGTCAGCATCACGGAGGCTAGAAGAACGTGTGGGGAATCTCGGTCTGGTAATATTCGGAACCAATCACGACCATTGCTAGTTTTCATCGGCATCGATCGCAGACATTCTAAGATTTTCGGACAATGCGCAAGCATAACAAGCTGGCGAGGCGGGTGGGAGTGTTAATTTTGTATTGCAATTCGAGATATAGTTATTTGACTAATATGTGTATAACCGGTGGTAAAGAAAAAAGACTAATTTGTTTTGTTTTAAATGTTGGTTACAATAAGTGTAAATGCAAGATTGTAGGCCTACATGCATATCACTGTAGATGGATTAATCGATTATAATAATAGCTGATGTTTGGAACCACCCCATCTAATTGTATAACAATTATTGAAGTATCACTATGTACTCTTATACTGAGCGTAATGTATTTTCTATAAGAGCATAACGACGTGATGAATCTAGAAATGAAAAATCGTTTTTAGTACAAACTTTAAATTTGAGCTCGTTTAAAAAGTAAGATATGTTTGCGTCAGAAACTTAATGAATATACACATGTGGTGATAGCAGTCCATTAATATTAACTGTAGCAGATAATGTGTGTAACATATATAAATTCAGTAAGATATAATTTATTACATGTGTATAGTATTAGTCCAGCAACATTCCATATTATTTCGGAGATAGCCGTAATTAGTCGGGGCAGCAGAAATGTTTATCATTTTATTCTATATTCTATTTAAATAGCATAATCCTTACATCATACATCTAACGTTAATATACGATAATTAGATTGTGTTCCTATTACGCTCACATTGAAGTAATCCGTATAATCTAGTTCTGCTTAACATCAATGAAATTACGATTCTTTACGATGTACATATTGCAAGATGCATGCTAAATCAATTAACAAGTATGCCTTTCAGTTCAAAAGTTAAACACAGATTATGTTCTATTTACATTACGATTCGTGCCAACCTTGACCCTTTAGTTTTGCAGGATACTAAACTATTATAGTTTCTCAAAACCTTCATAAGGACTCTCGTAATACGTGGGGATTGTGCACTTACGAGAGCGCCATGAACGGTATCATAGTTGGTATGAGAGCTTAGGGAAACGAAATCCTGCTAGTCAACCAGGTATTTTAAACTTACCCTAATATGCATATCAATCGTAATCATACTAAGTCAAGCATTTCTACCACTTTTATTCCAGACCATTAAGAACCAAGAAAACCTCAACCTCGAACGCTCATGATCAACAGGTGTTAGAAATAACGCACATTTTATCGTCAGTGTTCTCGTCCAAAATCTGTGCAAAGTACTTACTGTTTATTCCACGAGCAACACCGACTCCATCCGATTCACCTCTGTCCAGTCTTCGGGAGGATCTGTCCCCGCAGAGCGGATAATCACCTCGGACAGAACTGGGGATGTTATTATTGGCTATCCCTGCCGATACCACCTCAACACAAGTATATGTATTGATATGCATAGTCGTATAATACGTATTCCACAAAGCGGAATAAAGATCGTTGGGTCTTACTGTATCATCTACATTTAATATGCTCCACGGGATGCCTGATTATGAGCACTTCACGAAAGCTTACGTCTGTGACTATATAGACCGCATTGCTGAATTTTCTTAGAATATTTTAGAGCCTTTCAACATGTATTCATATGTCACACGATTTGATAAACATATAAATTATAATTGAAACATGTGTGTGATTTGAATACAATTAAGGCTGTCTTCGGGT
>JAUTBV010141493.1:0-11296 GCA_032361325.1 Lepetodrilus fucensis
TGCTAAAACATAGCTCTAATTCGATTCACCAACTCGATGGCGCCTCCTTTGAAGTTCCATCTGAAGGAACCAGTCAGATTTTCTTCTCATGTCCCTATTAATAATTAGTCAGAGCGCGTAGAAAAATGGTCCTTTTCCGCGATTTTTTCAACCATGTTTTCCGGCTTACCGAAGAGTTACGGCCCCTTATTCTGGCATACCCCTGGACATGCTACTACTAATTTGCCAGAAGGAAATGTAATGGGTACCTAGTAGGAAATTTGAGCCTAACCTTCTAGAACCTGAAATGGCAGCTTGTGTTGTATACTCCTCAGTGAGTTGAAGGAAAGTGAGAGCACACTGATTAACTGCCTGGAGTAATACTGTAATGCTGAGCACACTGAGCTCACTAATTTAATGCAACCTCTAGATTTTAGACGTAAATGCGACACCAATAAAATGCGAACGGTAATGTCTCCATAATAATAATAATAAAAATGTCTACTTTAATATGCTCGAAAACATGCTCAAAGCACTACATGATTATTATCCCGGTCAATGGATCAATGTGCACTCATTTTACATTTTCGGGAAAGTGGGGAGTATACACTTCAAGCTACCATTTTAGCTGCAAGAAGGCTAACATTCACAATTCCAGTTTATCTTACCGGGTACCCATTAACATACCCTGACCAATGACTAACATGTTCAGTTGGCATTTAAAGATGAATATTTAAAAAATATATTAGCTTAATAATTCCCACAATATTGTTGAACTCCAAGCTATCTAACTAATCACACTTTCAATAGGAAACAAATTTAGCTCGCAGTGGCAAAGGATAGTCATCATTTATTTTCCTTGGAATGAGAAAGTTCATTCCCTAAATTTGGTTATGAATCTTAACGAGTAGATCTGGGGCGGGTAGTTGAACGTTTGGACCTCTGAGTTCAATGTCGTGAGTTCAATGCTCACAATTTAATGAATCAGTTCGCAAAGATTACATTTCTGATGTGATATTGATAGGATGTGCTATCTGTAGAGTGACAATGCAGATATCCTCCTTGGTCTGTCAGTGCCAGCCGGTGCTCACAGGTTTACTGCAACATTCAGTGCTATGGATGTTGCAGGTTTCCTCCTGTCCTAAAATATGATATTAGTGAAAGAATCCAGAAAGCGACTCTAAACCCCAATTTAAAAAACAAAACAAAACAAAACCAAGTAAATCTAAGCTTCAGATCCATTAGTTGTGGTTTTAATAAATCTGGAATATTTCGACAGAAGTATTATACTATTTTTCCCTGTGATACATTGCATATAGGTGAAAGATTCCACCCTGTGCTGTAAAACAATAATTCACCCATTTGTTCCCAAGACCCACAGATAAAATAAAATGAATTGTGTATTTTATAGGTGCTTCAACTTTAGTATTTTTTAATATAGATTGTGTGAAGCATTCTTAAAATATATAGTTATTTGCTGTACAGTTAGTTTTCTTGGCAATCTCTTGTCAATGGTTGTGTAGTTGCCTTCAGCATGGAGAGGGTTAAGCATGATTGGGCCAGGCTAGTGCATGGATGGGTGCCATATCTGAGAGTATCTAAAATTTCAATTCTGCCCGGCAATGAGACATATGCTAGAACTTGCTCTTTCACCTTAGGCTTAGAAAATGCTTCTCTTTATGGGTACCAGATAGGATGAGATAGAATTGTGAATACTAATCTCTGATGAGTGATTAAATTCAGCTTGAGACAGAAAGTGAGTGGCACACTGACCCATTGATCATTCTTTCGAGTGTCTACTTTACTTGGTGCAATTAAATATTATAGGCCACCATTACGGAAACAATGGGAAAAGGTGTACTTTAATCTACGATAAAGTATTGTGGCAAATTGCCAATATTACGTCACGTGACTACAAACACTGTGACAAGCTTTTACACGACGTCACAGTGGCATGACATCATGTGTGGCATGACATCATGTCTGGTGAAACTCCCAGTTGATGGAACAGTCACAAGCCCAGTTTATTTATTCGTAAACGGATGGTTGATGCATCTAATTTTCGTTTTTTTTTAAATGTGTGCTACTAGTATGTTAGAATAGCAATAGAGTACGGTCTACCCCTATATATACTGTATTAAAGGATCGTCGCAAATGGGTGAAAAATTCCCGCAGCGACGTTAAACTCCATATTCACTCACTCACTGTATTAAAGGATAGTTTCGCCCTGAACTATTATTACGTTAAGCAAGTGTCCTTGTACTTTAACTATAATAGTTCAGGGCGAAACTATACTTCAATACAGTATATATAGGGGGTAGACCGTACTCTATCCCTTAAATTAAAATAGTTGGTGATCGTTATATGAACAGATTTTTTATTACTAATGCAATATTAAAATTTTTTTGTTAGGGCAAATGAAAAGAAAATGAAGTTTTTTTGTTTTTCATTCCATGAAGTATTTACCGAGATAATCTACTAAATAGGGGTGTCAAAGCATTTCATGCCAAACTATAGTAGGCTTAGCATAGATAGTTTTAAGAGGTAAATTATTCAATTGAGCTTCAATGAAAGTAAAATTGTGCTTATTGATAACATTTTTCCTTTTCCTTGCAATCTATTTATGAACAATGGTTCTGATGCATATTGATAGGATGCACTATCTGTAGAGTGACAATGCAGATACAGTGCACCCTCGGTATAACGCGGAAGTTGGGGTCCATGACATACCCCCCGCATTATAATACCCACGTTATACAATATTCGGTATCCACGAATATAGGATATACACGAATATGGGATACAGTAACATGTACAATCTCGGCAACATATGTTTTTTCCTTGCTTTAAAATCTGTAAAAACATGTGCATTGTATATCTATCTAAACTATAAGTGCAATCTCGGCTCCCTCTCACCTTTTACCCGTGTATTTAGCAAAATAGTAGTTCCTTTCAAATAAACTTATAATAATATAATAATAATATAATAATAATTACAATTAATATTATTTATAGTTAAATTATTTACTTTTACCCTTTGAGACTATAATATAATATGGATAGTCTAGACCATTACAACAGAAAGCTGATACAACACAACTGATAATAGTACATGGCCAGTAGAACACAACACAGATACAAAAGAAAGAAAAAAACATAAAACTGATGTGATAAAAATTATGCAAGTGATATAAAACGACCAATAAAATATACACACGATGCAAACCAACGTACACAGAACAATGGGAAACAACTGCAGATTGGGTATACAAGACTATACATCTGAATATTCCTAGAGCTCGGATAAGGCATGGTTCAAAGACGAATCGAAATCACATGGATAGCTGATACAGTATGCCAGACACAACACAACAGACACAACACAACAACTGACAAAGAGCACAACGACTACATCAAAATGTCATACAACAAAAAGTAATACAAGATAATTGATACAACACAACCATATCTCAATAACTGACAGAACTTACCTGATACAACACAACCGATAAATCATAATATACCACAACAAATGATGTAAAACAAATGATACCATAAAACTAATAACTTATACAGCAAAACTAATAGTGTTTGAAATTAAGAAAATAATCAGGGGGTCATTGTCCATAGGCCCAAAGTTAATGGTGGTCAAATCTGTCATTTTCAGGGGGTCATACAGATACATTGCAGATTTTCAAATGACCCCCGGACCCCCTATAAATTCGAACACTGTAATATAACTACCTGATATAACTGATACAACACAGCTAACAGATCACAATGACTCTGTCATCATGTTCACGTGTTCGCTAATTGGGACAGTGAGTCTGTGTTTGATTCCGACTCACAAACATGGTTTCACGACACCCAACTATTACAACCATGCCTCCAAGCCTGCAAGGCTGAAACTATTTCAAGGGAGACAAACATGTACACACTTCCTGTAAACTGGTTTATTTCACGTCAGCGTTACACAAACCTGGGGTTAGTAGTTTTAATAAAATATTCAACTGCAAAAATGGCAAGACAGTATCTGGATTTCATTAGTACAGTACAATAACTATTGTACAAATTTAAGCAAGCACAAACACACACCCACACACGCAGGCACACACGCGTGTGCACACACACACACACACACACACACAAGTACAAAGTGAGCAACTTTGTTTTGTTTTTAATAGTTTCATGAGTATGATTATTCTCTCCAGCATTGCAGTTATCTACCTTTATACAGTGGTATAAGTAAGCAACATTCTTTTCTTTTTTTTCAATTGGGGTTTACAGTCACTTTTAAGATTCTTTCACATATCACGGTTTGTAAGTTTAGCACAGGAGGAAACCTGCAACAACTATGAATGTTGCAGTAAACCTGCAAGCACTGGCTAGTACTGGCAGCAATACTGTAGCTTACAGTCAAACCCAGACACAAAGGCCGATACAGGTCTACTACTTCAGGATATGGGAATACAAGAATTGCACATGGAGCCAATCCACAGTTGCAACCGTGGATCTATCCACATTTTCAATGGATATCTCCTATCCACATTTTTACCCAATCTTCACATGGATAACAGCAGTTTCAACCATTCACCAGTTACGAAATATCTTCACATTTTCAATCAATCTTCACAGTGGACGTGCACATAATCTAACCAATCACCAACGTGCATGGTTCCCGCATTTTCAACTGATCTCCAATGGGGACATCTCCACATTTTCAAATAATCTTGTGTGGATATCTCAACTCATCTACATATATTTTCAACTCATCTACACAATAATGGTTAATTCCACATTTCATTGCCAGCAGAATTCAAAAGTTCAAGGTCGCTGGTTCACTGCATGCTCAAGTTTTAATTTTCATAAATAATAATGGTTGTAACCGATTCCAACTGTGAATAAAATATTGAATACTGGTTAGGATTTAAACTTGGTTTCACTGTCACACTGGTTTTGTACTTCCACACATGTAAACAACAATACAAACCTAACATTTGAAAAAAAGCATGACACACCACGTAGATAGAAAATCGAACCTTTCACGAAGCTGTGTTATCCACTAAGAGACCATAGCGCTCTCTTTGTGATAGCTAATATACTATTAGAGAGTGCTATGGTCTCTTAGCGTATAAGAGAGCTTTGTGAAAGGATACCCTGAACTCTAAATGTGAAATATAAAAATAGCCAAACTCAATTCTGCCATTCTGCTGTTTCAGACTAAAAGTTTCATCCGAGATCTGGCCCCAATGTCTCGTAGTTTTTTTGTTTAACCCTCTCGCTGCTGAAGGCAACCGTTGAAGCCCTAATAAGCAGTTAAATTAAAGAGGGTTGAATCATGATTGATAGGTAGTTTGCGAAAATGTTAGCAAATTCTGAGACTTAAATTTAATTGATTTAAACAAAAATTGAGAAATTGGGGCTGGGTTATGAAAACTATACGCATACATACATTATTTGAGTACTGTACAGTTTGTACTTCAATGAAAACTGGAAACTGAAACATGTTCCAATTATGACATTCCAATATTCTCGACAAACAAATATCATTTCATCATGGTATGATAAAAACAAAACAAAAACAGTAACATAATATCCATCTTGATATGCTAGGAGATGAATATAAGTAGATGTATAACTAAATGATAAATGTGTAATTAAAAGATATACCGGTAATTAATATGATTAAACAATGGCAATGCAGCCGATATACCTTAACAAGCTACACAAGCATGAACATTTCCTGCTGGATTAAGTTTGTTGTTTTTGCCATGTACTGTAAAACATTTATATTTGTGGATGCAAATTACGTGCAAATGATAAAATTGACTTATTCGCAGAAATGAAATTACGAGCATTTGAAAAGACAAAACAGAAGTGGCAGGTGTACTAATATCCTCCGATATCCAGTTTTCGGACTGATAAGCATAGATCGCATATTTCGTGAAATATACTAAACGAAACTTCAAATTGTTGTTCTTACCTGTACATTGAGCATTTAATCCATGAAATAAACACAGTTCTTTATGCAACTAAAGTCCTCAGTGACACGCATGGCCATCATTAGATAGCGTGTCAACATACTCTAGCTAAAATGAACGACCAGTGTTATCGGACACAACAGATGCGTAGTCATTAAAAAAATGTGTTGCCAAGAGTTGCTTCCCTTTGTTCTGAAAATCCGATAGTGTAAACAATCAACAAAGCAGACGACCATTTCCCGTGAGTAATGAACATATCGTTGGTGTGTTATTGATGACTTTCTAATGTTGGTGAATGTACACTAAATGTCATAACTTGACAAGGTAAAATTACATAAGATTACAACATTTAGGTGTTTTATCCAAAGAATTGTTGTAGGACTAACGAAAATAAGCTAACTTGTCAACTTAGGACTCTTGATGACGTCAAATCTCTATTTATATCGCGAGAACAAAATCAGGGAACAAAACCGGGTATCGGATGATATATACTTTTTCATTTAGTTAATTTCAAATAACTTTATTTAATTAAATTATTCAATCGTATCTTCAGTGTTGTGTTTTTTCATACATTTAAAGGCATAATATCACAGATATTTATGGTTGTTTTGGACTAGTTCTTAGCTATAACTGCAAAGTACATTCACTTGACATACCCGGTACATAAAATCATGTTTGTACTTCCAAAAAAGCTTTCCACCGCTGTGTGTTTGAGTTTGTGCAACCCCATCTGCGACTATCGAGTGCTGGGGGATAAGTACATCAGTAAATAACAAATTTTGGGTGGATAAATCAAGCGTAATTAGTCTCACATCGAAATTTGTTTGCCGATTATACATGTTTATCAACTGTGATATTATGCCTTTAAATATATTATTTCATAGATTATGCTTGCAACAATACTTAAATAACAGAATATATGTACCATCATACACACTATTGAAATGAAACCTTGTTTCAAGATATAAAATATTACCTTGATGTCAATAAACAAACATAAATTATATGACATAAATACAACAGAAACTATCCAATACTGAATACTTTTACACATCAGTGATGTTTGCAAGGCATTTGGCTGACATATAGACATGTAGTATCATAACAGTTGATAGGTTGTCGCATGAGAAATACATACCGTAACATGGCTTTAAAATTGTCAAATGCATATTATCGTCATGAGCCTATCATGCAGCTTTGTCATGCAACTGTCATGCATAGTACATACTTCTACTATCATGTCATAAACTGTCGGAAGTAAATCTATGTCTGTATATTACAGCTGAAGGTGTCAGTAAAGCTTAAAGGATCATCTCCCCCTGAATATCCTAGCGCCATGAGCCAGTAGACTATCAGTAGAATATCTGATCAGTTATCTCCCTTCTATTGCTAAGTCATGTATCAAAACCTTTCGATAAATAGAGATTTAATAATAAAATGACCCAGCAATTTCAGACATTTACTTAACTATCTGGAAAGTTAATTGCCATTTGTATTTGTTAAATACTGTAAATCACAAAATTAATGCGTCACTAATTTAATGCGACGGTCATGTCTCCATACATGTTTTTTTCCAGTACTTACCTTTAATGTGACAATACAGTGTTTTTTATTAATATTTTGTAACAAAATTAATGCGTCACTAATTTAATGTGACCTCTAGATTTTAGACGTAAATGTGACACCAATAAAATGCAAACGGTCATGTCTCTATACATGTTTTTTCCCGGTACTTAACTTTAATGCGCAGCAATTAAATGCGACAATACAGTGGTTGTACCTTTCGCATTCATATTTTGTTCGCATTAATTTCATGATTTACAGTAATAGAAATTATATTTGACAGGTACTTTATCTCTTAACTCCAGTATCATGAAATAAAACTAGCAAAGTAGTCTGTAATCTTGAAATGAACCTTATATTATAATTGAACACATTTGACAGGATAAAATAATTTTTAAGCTTTGAAACTTATCCATATTATGATGTTGCACATTAACATCAATATTACATGCATATAACAAGAATAATTTAAAACTTGCAATAAATTCAACCGATTAAACCAAATCCTACAACATCATCAATGTTCAATACAAAATGTGTAGAAACATTTTAGAATGAGAGCTATTTCAAAGGAGGAACTATAATGTGAAAATTTCAAACTGATGACTCCAATATCTATTTTATAGATATCCCATACACAATAGACAAATAAAGCTATTATACTATAGAAAACAAACACCTACTTGCTAATGTTCTTTATCCCTGCATAGACATTACTTATGACATGTCATATGCATAGCCGTACTCTGCAACAGTGTTTTTTTATACTTCTTCGTACATAACAGTCTTAGTCACCAACATGGAAGATTTCTCTCAAAACACCATCCCCAAAAATGTGCTTTATGGAGTGATGAATTTCTATTTTTGTCTGACATTTTCACTTCTGCTATAACTTTAACATTTTGATCACAAATCAATGTTAACTTGGGCATTAGCCAATAGTATTTATTATAAGATATACAACAGGGGCGGTATCCTATAAAGACTTAAGTCAGCAAAACATTTTGACTCAGTTTTCTTTATTGGATTATTCTGAAGTTTTAGACATACTGTATATTCGGTAAAGTTTGACTAAGCCAAATACAGAAAATGTGGTAAAAATAGGTTGATAATTAAGGTTTTGGTTGTTGACTTAAGTCAGTTAAAAACGTAAGCTGTTTATAGGATACCGCCACAGGGGTTTTGGACTTATTTTAGTTTCTAAATTGATTATTCCAATCAGGTTACATGCATGAGCACATTTACAGTCTAAAAGTTACAGAGAATCTATGAAGGAAAGATAAATTTAGTGCTATATGTAGATGTCATACTTAATTTAACTTGAAATATTCCAAATGTTTAACCTAATCTAGAAGCTATGATAATTTGAATAAACTTACTTAATATATTTATCGTATTTAGAAGTGCTACGAACTTGACCTACATTACCTAAAACCTAATCGGACTGGGCGGCACCTTGCAAGATATCTCAATATGAGATTTGTATAGACCCAGCAGTTGCACTCAAGTGAGCAAGACCATAACGCAGTCCTTGGTATAAATGACACTCGTTCTAATCAACTCTACCCATAAATGTCAGCACGCAATGTCTGTCGGAATGACTGTATGTCATATATGACACTGTCATGCTTCTCATCAAACAGTTTCATACAAATGTCATTCTACATGGTAGTCCCAGTGACAAACAGATATTTTGTAAATATATTTCCATTCTATACATTTACTCGTGCACCTAGGTAGCTGGCATGCATTGTTTTCTAGGTATGACAGCATGTCATGTCATGTCATGTCATGTCGTATACAGCAGGTGCCGCATCACATGACACTGGCTGTCGCGTGACGCTTGTCTGCATAATGTTGTGCTGATGGAAGGAGGAAGGCATGAGGTGAGTGGCGTTGGATGACGGGTCTGTGCGACGATGACGGCGATGATGACGACGATGACGTCTAGAAGGTGGCGTCCCACCCAGACGTCTCGTCTGGAGGAATGTCCAGATCTGCGGGGTAGTTGTCAAAGTTGCTAAAGTCAGCTGGACCCTTGATCTGTAGAAAACAAGATTTAATATTTAATATACCGGTAATATTCCAAACAGTATCCATGTGTTTCATCAATATTACTGAGAGAAACATTTGGTCTATGTGTAATCAAGAATCATGCCGATCCTAGGATTCAAACCGGAGTCCAATGCTCTACTGTCTGAGCAAAATGGGTAACCCCTCTGGGTAATAATCTGGGTAGCACTATATCATTGTGTGTAGTACATGGGATAATAAACTCTTGTAAAGATATCATTGTTCTTTGGAATGGTACCTAGAGACATTCATATTTACAATATGATGTTCAACTTCTAACATGCAATAAACTATAGAGGTCACAAGGCCTAGGTGTCATCTCCGAATTCATCTGACATTATTTGTCATCCAATTGTATTGTGTCATTCAAGGATTCACAATAATGTGATAACGTATATTCCAACTCCAGTTGAGAATGTTACCTTTGGCACGATGGGTGGTAACATTGTATGCCTTGCCAGCCCCTCCCAGTCAAAGCCTTGGAACCATCTGTTGTAGAGAAGTACATGAGGGTTAACATTTCAAATATCATACATATTGGTCAGTTGTTGTATGAATGTATTTGTAAATATATTGAATATATGTAATATCTCAATGTATACAGTTGGAAACATTTTCAGAAATATTCCTCTAATTAGAAATAGAAATCATAAATTACTTGTGCTTCTTTATTTCCATGATGCCATTTTTCCCGTATCCCAATCTTTCCACCGGGTTTTCTCGACACAGTTTCTTGATGAGCGTGTGAGCATTGCGACCGATCTTGCGTGGGAACTCTATGACATCGATGCCCTTGAGTATGACATTATATGTCTTCATGGGATCCGAGCCAGAGAAAGGGGGACTGAAAGATAAGATAATTTTGAATATGGCTTGTATAATATTTATTATAAATTTGACTGATAGTTGGCGGAAACTTCCTGTGTGCACTATATATGTAATGCCACTTACTTTTAAGATGAGAATCATTGCATATGTACACAGTCCTTCATCTCATTACTAAACTCACCACAGCAGAAATTCTGCATGTTTACAAATACCCTTCCAAATATTTAGTTTTCTAAAGGGGCATGCAGTAAATATTTATATAGATAATTGCTTTGTTAACATAGGTAGTGCTTATAAATAGCGAAAACAGCTAAGAATTATACAAAACAACTACTCAACAATTTTATTGCTAAAACATTTTTCATTATTATGACTGACCTCCCTGTGAGGAGTTCAAACATGAGGATGCCCAGAGACCAGTAGTCCACAGCATGGTCATGACCCTTGTTCAGGATGATCTCCGGGGCAACGTACTCTGGCGTTCCACAGAACGTCCAAGTCTTCTTGCCAGAACCCACTTTCTTGGCAAACCCAAAGTCAACCTGAGATAGAGAATGAAAGTTGTGAAATGGCTTGATGGAAAAAAAAACCACCCATATAAAAAAAAGTGTGTTTTGTATAGGTACAGACATAGCATTGCATTCTTCACCCTCTCCCTGCTGGATTAGACACCACTACTCTTTAGGGCATCTCCAGTTGCTGTCAGCATGGAGAGAGTTAATCATAAATAAATCTGTTCTCCACTGCAGACATCACAGTGAGCACATTTAACCTTGGTTGTGTATTCATACATCATACTTTATCACCCAATACTGGCTTCCACTGGTGATAACATCAGGTGGATAACAATGTTATTCACCCGGTGATAACAT
>JAUTBV010141504.1:0-11296 GCA_032361325.1 Lepetodrilus fucensis
GGTTGGTCTGTTCGACCATAAAAGTCTTACATGATCTGAGTTCAGACCGGCGTGAGCCAGGTTGGTTTCTATCTTTAGCACAAAAGTACCCTCGGCTAGTACGAAAGGATTGCTGAATAATTGGGTAAATTATTTATGATTTGTGAGCTATAATAACAGCAGAATAAGGAAGATTGAGGAGAAGATCTAGTTAATAAATAACACAGGCTTGTCAGGCCTGAATAACTATTTGAAGTAGTGGTTTTCTGGTATTAATCAATATAAAGCTTTGTTGCACGGGGTTTGTCTTCAAGTGAATAAGATCATTTTATTGTGGTGCCTCAGTTATCTCCTATTAATTGATTATTTTTATTTGTTATGTTTTGGTCAGTAATTTCACTAGCTACTTGTTTATTGTGGTGAATGATGATTGTAAAGTTTAGTTTTATTTCGTCTAGGGAAACGGGGATGGAGGATGGGAATAAGGGAAGCTTTTGAATATTTTATAATGAGGAGGGTTCTAGGGAAGTTACAAGAGGGTTAGGATTAAATAAAGGTTAGATTTTTAATATAAGAATGGAATTGTATACTTGTAGTAGACTAGTTTAAAAGAATGCTTGTAGATATTTTTTCTTCTTTCGATGATCATAATTCTGTGTTTTTATCTCTTTATGGTATTATATGAGGTAGTACTTTTTTAGTACTTATTGGGTTTAATTGTATTTATTGGGTTGATATAAGACGGTGGGTGTATTTTATAAATCTACCTAAATCAGTAGGGTTTTCTCAGGTTGTTCGATCATTTGGGGCTAAGTTAGGGGGTTTTAGTGGTATTGTAGTCTCTTTATTTTGTGTGCTTTTACTTTTTAACTTAGGAGGTCTTATTCCTTATGTTTTTAGCGGAACTAGACATTTAGCATTAACTTTCTCTTTAGGTTTACCTTTTTGATTATCTCTAATTATCTCAGGGGCTGCTTTTAGTCCGCTGTCTGCAGCTGCTGGTTTACTTCCTGGAGGGGCTCCTGCTGCTTTAAACCCTTTCTTAGTGGTAGTAGAAACTGTGAGTATTTGTGTTCGTCCTATTACTTTATCAGTTCGGTTAGCCGCTAATATGAGAGCTGGGCATATTGTATTGGGCTTGATTGGAGGTTATTTAAGTGCCGGGATTTTTACCTACCCTAAATTAATTCTTTTAGTATTAGTTGTGGTCCAGATTATTTATTTTATATTTGAAATCGGGGTGGCTTTAATTCAGGCTTATATTTTTTCTTTACTGGTGATTTTATATTCAGACGATCATGCTGTTTATATAATATAAGTACAATAATTTTATATGGTATCTTAGGGGAAAATTCCCTTTTCAGCATCTTCAGTGCTGCGTTCTAATAAATGAACTACTAAAATTGCTACTGTGTCAAAACATAGATTAGGGTTGCAGAGATGGCTATAAGGGAGATTAGTAAAGTAATAACTTTACTTTGGAAGATCTGGTTGATTTGAGATATTTTGATTGACGATTTTATCACCCCTTGTCCGCCAAATAATTCTAGCCAGCCTTGGTCCAGAGTTTTAAAGGTTATGGTTCCTAAAATTAAAGAGCGGAAGATTAGGGGCTGTGAAGAGATTAAAGCTAAAAATCATATAGAGGAATTAAAATTAAGAGTTGTAGATTTTCGTGTTGGGGATGTTTTTGTAATATTTCAGGAGAGGGAGGCTAACCATGCCCCTCCTAAAATTACTAGGATTGTGAGCAGCTTATGCGACAGCGGGAGGGTAAAAGACTCATTAAATTCTAATGTTAGCTTTTGAAGGGCTCTCCCTGCAATAATGGTAATAGTTCTTAGGATAATTATTGGTGAGGTTAGGGAAACGTCTTCATCGAAAGTATTGTGTAGTGGTAAGTGATTTCTTTGGTTTCATAAAGAATAGAATGAAAGGCGGAGACTGTAGGCGGCCGTTATTCCAGTGGCTAAGAAGATAAGTATAATTATAATTATATTAGAGGGGTTAAAAAGGCTTCTCTCTAGAATTAGGTCTTTTGAATAAAACCCTCTTATAAAAGGGGCCCCGCATAAGGCTAAATTTGCAATGTTTAGGCATGACACAGTTAGAGGTATTTGGCGTCATAGGTTCCCCAGATTTCGGAGATCTTGGGTGTCTCTGTTATTGTGAATAATCGCACCAGCACATAGGAATAGTATTGCCTTGAATAAGGCATGGGTCAAGAGGTGGAATAGGGCGAGGTTGGGGAAACCTAGTCTAAGACTTGTTATTATAACTCCTAGTTGTCTGAGGGTTGAAAGAGCAATTACTTTCTTTAGGTCATATTCGTAATTTGCTCTAATTCCGGCTATAAACATAGTTAGGACTGCCACGAACAGAAGTATAATACTGAAGAATTTAAATGTATTGAGAAATGGGAAAAATCGAATTAATAGAAAGATTCCAGCTGTTACCAGAGTGGAGGAATGAACTAGAGCTGACACAGGAGTTGGGGCAGCTATTGCGGCTGGTAGTCATGCTGAAAATGGAATCTGGGCTCTTTTGGTTATTCCTGCAATTACTAGGCAGGATGCTGTTATAAAGGATAAAGGGGTGTCTCACATGAATAACACATTTCAGTGGCCTTGTAGGGCTGTGAACCCAATAGCTAAAAGGAGTATAACATCCCCAATACGGTTTGCTAGGGCTGTAATTATTCCTGCTGACAAGGATTTTATATTTGGGTAGTAAATAATTAGGGCGAAGGAAACAATTCCTAGCCCATCTCACCCAATTAATATCGAAGCTAATCTGGGGATAAAAATTAATAAGTTTATTGAGAGAACAAATAGTATAACTAATCAGATGAATCGTGGTAGGAATACATCGTTCGATATATATGAGGTGGAAAATATTATAACACATGCTGAAATTAAGCATACTACATTACTAAATATAATTCCTACAGGGTCTAAAATTAAGGGAAGGGTTAAGGAAGTTCTTCTGACGCTTAAAATTTCTCATTCTACTAAAATAGAGGAGTTTGTAAAAACAAAATAACAAGAGACCGGGAACAGAAAAGCAGAATAAGTGAATAGAAGGAAGGATCTGATAGAAGACCTTTTTACTTTAAATAGTGCTTTTATTATAACCATTATTGAGTGAGATTATACTCATCGTTAGGCCCACATCCTAAAATGTTTTGTTACACTAACTCAATCGGATATTAAGTTTACAGAATTCAACTACAAATTCTATCTGTCTTTAAAATTAATAAATTTACTGGGATGTAGTGTATTAATAGCAGAAGAAGAGCCGGGTTGCTGATTGTCCCTAAGGGGAGGAGGAATTTAGGAGATCTACCATGCTGGGTGGCTGTGTAAAGAAATAAGTTGTACACAGCCGCCAGGAATCTTATTAAAGCTAAAGGTAAAATTATTCACAGCCGGTTAAAAAGAATTGCCGGGAAGATTATAATTTCTCTAACTAGATTAATAGATGGAGGAGCTGCTATATTTACTGCGCAGAAAAGGAACCACCATATCGAAATAATTGGGCATATCAGGAGTATTCCTTTCCTTAAGATTAAGCTTCGTGTGTTTGTCTTTTCATAATTAAAGTTAGCGAGGGCAAACAAGCCGGAAGAGCATAGGCCGTGGGCAAGTATTATACTTAAGGCTGCTTGTCATCCCCAGGACGAGCCGGAGAAGATGCCTGCTAGTACTAACCTTATATGCCCTACAGAAGAGTAGGCAATTAGTGATTTTAAGTCTACTTGGCGAAAGCAGATAAATCTTGTAATTACTCCCCCGAAGACAGCGAAACAGAATAGGAGATCTTTGAGGATTCCTGGTTCTGTAAGACTTAAGAATTGGTGCATCCGGATTATACCAAATCCCCCCAGCTTAAGAAGAACCCCGGCTAGAATTATAGAGCCTGCGACGGGAGCTTCTACATGGGCTTTTGGTAGTCATAAATGAACTGAGTATATAGGTAATTTTACTAGGAAGGCCCCTAGTGCTGTCAGGAAAATAAGTCTTGAAAAAGACGAGGATAATGGTGAGTGAGTTTTTAGGGACAGAAGGTTAGGAAGGGTTATAAATTCTGTTCTGTAAAGGCTAATGTTTAACATAATCAGAAGTAGGAGTGGTAAAGAAGCTGAGATTGTGTATAATATTATATATATGCCTGCCTGAGTACGCTCAGGCTGGTAGCCCCATCCCAGGATAAGTATCAGGGTGGGAATAAGTGATGCTTCAAAAAAAATATAAAACCATAGTGAACTGCTTATAAAAAAGGTAAGAATAAGGGCTAAATTTAAGATACATACGCATCAAGAAAATATTTTAACCCGATTAGACTTTGTCTTGATGTTGTTCTGGCTTGCGACTAGGGTAAGAAGTGAAATTCATCATGTCAGGGATACTAGAGAAGAAGTAAGGGTGTCCTGGATTACCCAGACTGTAGGTAAAGACGTTCTTAAGAGCTCATTTCCTCATAGAAGGAAAAGGCTTCTTAGAGAACCCAGGGAGAGCCCTCATAGTCGGAAGTATCAAGATAAACTTGTGTTGTTTAATGTAAATAAAAGGGATAAGTTAAGGAGAATAATTTCTAACATTTTTGGGAAGTAAAGCTGGAAACGTAGTCATTCCCGTGGGTTCGAATTAAGGAGATTAGAATTGCTAAGCCTAGTCTTGCTTCACAGGCTCCTAAAGTCAATAAAATTAAACAAGAGTGAGTCTCAGAATTGAAAGATATAGAACTTCTTAGCAGCAGGATAAAGAGGTTGAGGGTGATTGCTTCTAGTCTTAGTAACGTTCTAAGCAAATGTTTATGCTGTAAACATAAAGTAGTAACGGCAAGTATAACACCGATAGTAGATATGGAAGTTAGATAAGGAGTTCTGACCATTGCTGAAGTATGCAATAGAAGCTAAAATAGCGTCGGTCTTGTAAGCCGAAGAGTGAAGGGAATCCTTTTTATTGCTAAGCTGTTAAGTGATTTGAACACTTTGACTTTGTTTTCAAGACAAAATTTGCCCCAGGCGAACAACTTGTTCTTAATCTAAAATTTTATCTCATAAAATGAACAGTATGGGGTTAAAAATATAGTAAGAGAAGTATAGAACAGTAAAAATTCGTCCAATTATCTCGTAAGGGGGCTCTACCGGGCAGGCTCCAATTCAAGTTAGGATAAGGAGGATTCCTAGAAGACTTCAGAATAGAATTTGGTTTAAAGGGTAGAATGTTATAGAACGGGCTTTTGAAATGAATGAAGTAGGGATAATGAATAGGATAACTACTGAGGCTACTAATGCTAGAACTCCGCCCAACTTGTTAGGGATAGATCGGAGAATTGCATAGGCGAATAGAAAATATCATTCGGGTTGGATGTGCACAGGGGTTACTAGGGGGTTAGCAGGAATGAAGTTTTCCGGGTCACCTAGTAGGTAAGGGTCAAATAGGGAAAAGGTACATAAAAGGAATATTAAAATTAGGAATCCTACCAGGTCTTTGAAGCTGTAGTAGGAGTGGAATGGGATTTTTTCTCCGTCACTGTTTAATCCTAGTGGGTTGTTAGAGCCTGTCTCGTGTAAAAAAAGAATATGTATAATAGTTATACCTGAAATAATAAAAGGGAAAAGAAAATGGAGGCTAAAGAAGCGAACTAGGGTAGCATTTGCTACAGCAAACCCTCCTCATATTCATTCTACTAATTCTTGGCCAATGTATGGGATGGCTGAAAACAAGTTAGTGATTACTGTTGCCCCTCAAAAGGATATTTGTCCTCATGGTAGAACGTAACCTAGAAAAGCAGTGGCCATGGTAAGAAGAAGCAGAATAACCCCAATATTTCAAGTGGGTACATTTACGAAAGACCCGTAATAAAGTCCTCGACCAATGTGCAGGTAGATGCAAATAAAAAATCATGATCCTCCATTAGCATGGAGGGAGCGTATTAGCCATCCATAGTTTACATCTCGGGAAATGTGGGCAACTGAGGAGAAAGCTAAATCTACATGGGCTGTATAGTGTATGGAGAGGAAGAGTCCTGTAACAATTTGTACCCCTAGGCATAACCCTAGAAGAGACCCGAAATTTCATCAAATTGAGAGGTTATTAGGAGCCGGAAGATCAATGAGAGAGCCGTTAATTATTTTAAGTGCCGGATGAGTTTTTCGAAGAGGTCTGTGCATAATTTTTATTCAGAGGGATAAGAGTGTGTTCGGAGAGGGCCTTGTTGATAGTAGCAAATTTTAACGACGGCTAAAAGAGCAATAAGGAGAATGGTGCCTAGAATAATTATAATTGAGGTTGAGTTTATAAACACTAAATTGGCTCCTGTTCTCCTAGAGTCAAGAAGGGAGGCAGAATGGGAAGAAGGTGGAGCAATTGACAAAGGGTTTTTGGAAAAAACTGTTGATATAATAACAAGTCTTACTATAAAAATTAGGGATATTCAGATTATCGGTTTGAAATTAAGGAAGAAGGTGTTTGGTGCTAAAACAGCTACGTATGCAAATATCACTAGGAGGCCTCCTACGAAGACTAAAAATAAAATATAAGCGTACCAAGATGAGGCAGATAGTCTTGCAAGCAGGCACAGAGCCCCAGTTAAAAGTATAATACATAAACCTAATCTTAAAGGTTGAAGCATCAGAGGTATAAGGAAAAGAATAGCGAGACACATTCTTAATATAACGGAAAGACTCATTGGTCAGGTGGTGGGGTTGGTACCCAATCATCGATTTCCAAAATCGGTATTTTTGTTTAAACTACCTACCTGAGATGAATGTATTTATCTAATTATGGATAGTCTGGTGATTAAAATTAGACTTCCTAGAGCACACGGAAGGAAAGCTTTTCATGCTAAATGTATGAGTAGATCGTACCGAAATCGGGGCAGGGTTGCCCGGAATCAAATAAATAAGAAGGATAACAGGAGGGTTTTAAATACTATAATTATATCTATTTCTATAAATAGGGCTCTGGCTCCCCCGAAGAATAGAACTCTTGAGAGTATCCTCATTACTAGAATGTTTGCATACTCAGCTATAAAAATGAGGGCAAATCCTCCGGCACTGTACTCGACATTAAATCCAGAAACTAATTCTGATTCTCCTTCAGCAAAATCAAAGGGAGCTCGGTTGGTTTCGGCAATACAGGAAACGAACCAAACTAAAGCAACAGGTAGCATGATTATAGCAGGCCAAATAAAGGAAAAGAAGGAAGAGATTGATAGAAGATTAAATTGTCCTGTTAGGAAGAGGGTAAAAAGAAGAATTAATGCTAACCTTACTTCATAGGAAATAGTTTGAGCAATTGCTCGGATGGCTCCTAGTAGGGCATATTTAGAATTTGAGGCTCATCCTGCTAGAAGGGTCCCGTAGACGTTAAGGCTGGATACACAAAGGAAGAGTAATACCCCTCAAGTGTAAATTGTGCTTGCCCTCGAGAGTGGGTAAATTTGCCATAAAAGGAGAGCTAAAATTAGGCTTAGTGCGGGGGCTATTAAATATGGGGATTGATTAGCAAGGGTCGGTTTGGTGAGTTCTTTAGTGAAGAGTTTAGCTGCATCTGCTAGTGGCTGAGGTAGTCCTATTAACCCTACTTTATTCGGTCCTTTTCGAACTTGAAAATATCCTAGGCCTTTTCGTTCTAAAAGGGTGAAGAAAGCTACTCTCAGAAGAATGCAGATGTAGGTTGTGATAGTACTAACAAGTGTTCCGATGGTCACGTACCAAGAAAAGAATGATCTTTATATTTAGAGCTTAAATCTAATGCACTAGTCTGCCATCTTGGTGTATTAAGTAAAGGACTTCACCTATTTCTACTGATCCTAAGTCAGTCACATAATTCTGCCAACTTAACTAAGCTTAGAGTAACGAAAATATTACTCGGTGTCTGTTATTTTAGTATATCAGTCTCTAAAGTCTCCGATATTTTCTAAGGCCTCAATTACAATAGGTATAAATGAGTGGTTAACTCCGCAAATTTCTGAACATTGACCATAAAATACACCTGGATAATTAGCGCGGAATGTAATTTGATTTAACCGGCCCGGGATGGCGTCTACCTTCACCCCTAAAGAAGGAATAGCTCATGAATGTAAAACGTCGTCTGAAGAGATTAATGCCTTAATAGGTAGTTCAGCAGGAATAACAATTCGGTTATCTACTTCGAGAAGGCGGAATTGGCCTCTTTCCAGTGTATCAGTAGGTAATATATAAGAGTCAAATTTTACTACTATATTTTCTTCAAGTTCTTCGTACTCGTATCTTCAATATCATTGATGTCCTGTTACTTTCAGGATAAGGGAGGAGTCGTCGTAACTTTCGTCTAATATATAGAGAAGCCGGAGTGACGGTAGAGCTAGAAAAATTAAGATGATCCCAGGAAGTACAGTTCAAATAATTTCAATTAACTGTGCTTCTCGGGTATACCGAGAGGTATAAGAATTAATTAGAAGGGAAGCAGAAATTACGACAATAAGTGTGGTAATTAAAATTAGGATTAGTATAGCATGATCGTGAAAATAAATTAGCTCTTCTATAATAGGAGAGGCGGCGTCATTAAATCCAAATTGTCCTCATCGGGCCATAGCTAAAGTTTATATTATAAAATTACGAAATTAATCGTGTAGTAAGGACCCCCGTCTCGACTTGATTGTGGAAGTCTGCCGGAAGTATGTCGTCTCATTCGAGGGACGAGCTTATTTGAAGTCCTATAACAACTCCTCGTTGAGCTGCGAAGGCTTCTCAGACGATGAACATAAAGTAAAGTACGGCCACTAAAGACATTATAGACCCGAAAGATGATACAGCATTTCATTGTGTATAGGCGTCTGGGTAGTCTGAGTAACGTCGTGGTATTCCACTTAGTCCTAGGAAGTGCTGTGGGAAAAATGTAATGTTAACTCCGAAGAATATTACAAAGAAATGAATTTTTGTATAACGTTCATGGAGGGTAAGGCCTGTTATCAATGGGAACCAATAAGTGAAAGCAGCAAATAACGCAAATACTGCACCCATAGAGAGTACATAATGGAAATGGGCTACTACGTAGTATGTATCATGGAGTATAATATCAAGAGATGCATTTGCTAAGACAATTCCAGTTAGTCCTCCCATTGTAAATAAGAAAATAAATCCGATAGCTCAAAGTATGGGTGTGTCATATTTAACTACGGAACCATGAATTGTAGCTAGTCAGCTGAAAATTTTAATTCCTGTTGGAACAGCAATAACCATTGTTGCAGCTGTGAAATAGGCACGAGTATCAACGTCCATTCCTACTGTAAACATATGATGTGCTCAGACAATGAATCCTAATACACCAATTGCTAACATAGCATAAATTATACCTAAGGTACCAAAGGTTTCTTTTTTAGCTGAATGGTGTATTACTACATGAGAAATTATTCCAAATCCCGGGAGAATTAGAATGTATACTTCGGGGTGGCCAAAGAATCAGAAGAGATGTTGATAAAGGACCGGGTCCCCACCTCCTGCCGGGTCGAAGAAAGAGGTATTAAAGTTTCGGTCTGTTAAGAGCATAGTAATTGCTCCTGCTAAAACTGGTAGAGAGAGAAGTAGAAGAACTGCTGTGATTTTAATAGACCAAACAAATAAAGGAAGTCGCTCAAATTCTATACCTTGTCATCGTATATTGATGGCAGTTGTAATAAAATTCACTGCTCTTAAAATAGATGAAACCCCTGCTAAATGGAGAGAAAAAATTGTCAGATCAACCGACCCGCCGGCATGGGCTAGATTCCCTGCTAGTGGTGGGTATACTGTTCAACCTGTCCCATCACCTCTTTCTACAGCGGCAGATGTTAGTAGAAGACTAAGTGATGGGGGAAGGAGTCAGAAACTTATATTATTTAGACGAGGAAAAGCTATATCTGGGGCCCCTAATATCAGAGGGACTAGTCAGTTACCAAAACCTCCAATTATTAGTGGTATAACTAGAAAAAAAATTATTACAAACGCGTGGGCGGTAACAATTACATTGTAAAGTTGGTCGTCTCCTAGTAGGGCACCTGGTTGCCCAAGTTCAGCCCGGATTAAGATTCTTAATGCAGTTCCTACAAGTCCTGATCAAATACCAAAGATTATGTATAGTGTTCCGATGTCTTTATGGTTAGTGGAAAATGGTCAACGCATATATTTAGAAAAATTCTGTTATTGGGACTGTTAAAAAAATAAGGATTCTCCCTCTGGCGTTGAGTGAGATGATTGGGGCGGTAATTAGTAGGTTTATAACAGGAGAATTTTTGTATGAGGGTTTAGTAAAACGGTGGAATAAAGGTTCTAAATTTCTTGAAGATGAAAGGGTGAGGGAGAATAAAAGTCTTAAGTAATAAAAAAGACTTAAAAGAGACCCCACAATTAAAGGAAGCAAGGGAAGAGGCGATGTAAAAGAGCACATAAAATGAATTGCTGCTCATTTTCCGGTAAATCCTAGAAGAGGTGGTAATCCCCCTAATGAGAGAAGCAGGAAAATTATTATTATTTGAAATATTTTGAGCTTATTAGTTTTTATATACAGGGTTTGATGGAGAGTGGAAAGTTCTGATGCATAAAGGAAAAGGAATAGACCAGCCGAAATAATAATATAAATGAGGAAGTAAATTTTTAGAATTATTTCTCTGATTGTTATACAAAGGATTATTCAGCCAATGTGGCCAATTGAAGAGTAAGCTATAATTGCTCGGATTTGTGTCTGGTTAATCCCGCCTAGTCCCCCGATTAGTCCGGATATACCGGCTACGATTAAAAGAAGTATTAATTTTTCTGGGCTTGCTCATATCTGAGCAATTGCTGAGAGGAGAAATAGTGGGGCAATTTTTTGTCATGTTGTTAAGACTAGGTTTATAGGTCATGATAAGCCTGCTATCACTGGAGGCAACCAGAAATGAAAGGGGAAGGCCCCCAATTTAAGGAGTAGTCTTATAATAAGGAAGGGTAGTCCTCAGAGATGGGTAGAGTTTACAGTTTCTCAGGTTAAGGATAAATTAAATGTTGTTATTCTACCTAATAATAAAATTCTTGAGCCTAAGGCTTGTACCAAAAAATATTTAATCGCAGACTCTGCTTCTAATGTCATCCCCCGTCTGACAATTAACGGGATAAAGCCTAGTAGATTTAGTTCTAACCCTGCCCATATCCCTAGTCAATGAGAAGAGGAAAGTGAAAGTGTAGTTCCAAATAAGGTGACGAAGAAAAAGAGAAAATTGTAGGGTATAAGGGAAATTATCATGTAGGAGAAAGAATGGAATTGAACCACCCAAAACAAAGTTAGCAGCCCCGTTTTTACCTAATTTCTCCCTA
>JAUTBV010141515.1:0-11294 GCA_032361325.1 Lepetodrilus fucensis
TACAGTATATTTTTTTAATTAGTAAAAATCTTGGAAAGTCTCTGTAAACCCCAATTCAAAATAAATAGAATATGTTGAGGCCACGATAATACCCTTACTGTGTGTGTATAATTGGTTGTTGACGTGGATGCTGTGTTGCAGGAGGACATCGAGCAGTCTAAGAACCTGTGGGAGCTGGCTCGTCTGAAGGCACTGAAGGAGGAGGAAGAGCGGCGTCTGGAACTGGAGGAGGACGAGATGCTGTACACCTACTCCAGGGACGACTCTTATAACCAGGTGAAGAAAAACAAGAAGAAAGGCCGGTCGAGGAAAGAGTCCTCGTACACCAGTGACGACTCCTATAGTTGTTCTGATGTAAAGCCAGTTAAGAGTAGTCCTAGGTTGAAGGAAGCGAAAGAGAAAAATGATATTAGTCCACGGTCGCGCATGTTACGCCATAGGTCGGGGGATGTAATGTTATCTGGGGATGAAATAGTTAACCCAATTCCAGTAGTAAAAGAAAGTAAGAAAGCTACTCCAAAACCTAAATCTATCCTGAAGAAAGAAACTCAAAAATCTTCAAAGGACACGACTAAGGTACCTAAAATTAAGGAACCTAAAACTCCCAAGGAACCCAAAGCTGTGATGCCAAAGGAGTCTAAAAATGCTCGCAGAGAGCTTAAATCAACAGCAAAAGCTAGTAATGTTCTTAAGGAAGACCCTCAAAAAGTTTCCAAACCAAAACGAGAACCGAAGGCTGCTACACGGAGAGACGCCAAGAAGGGAGTGCAGGTCGATACTAACGGCAATGCTGCTCCAGTGACCGTGGCTGTCAATGCTGGAAATACCACTGTACTTACTGCACAAACATCATCTGGAATAATTGAAATATCTGCTGAACAAGCTAGGCTCATGAATACATTTGGCCAACAGATGGTCAAACCGGTGTTGCAACAAACTCTTCCTAAGCCTATCTTGAAAATACCAACCATAGCCTCCACTGTATCAAATACACTTGCGACAGTACCATTTACCCTCCCAACCCACGGCAGTGTGATAATCAACACACCCCAGGGCAAAGCTATAATACCTCATAACAGAATAGTGATAACCCAGGGTAGAGCTTATGCTCAGCCGCAGCCTCTCAAGGTCTTGTCGGGACCAACACCTCAAGGTCATGTCTTGGTATCTTCGCCCATGGCTAGAATGATCTCCCCAGCTGCGCTCAACACCGTCAATATTTCCCCAGTTCAGACCCGAGTGGTTGCAGCACCAGCTATCCCAGTACTAAATAACACCCCAAGGATAAGATCCCCTTTAAATTCCAAACAGACCATAGTTTCTCCGAAAGAGAACAACATACCCCCTCCTTGGTCCAACCCCAATCTTGTGATTCGGACTCGTCGAGCCTCGCTACAGGAAGCTGCTAAGCAGGTGACCCTCCAGCCTGGCGTCATCAGCACTGGCGTCAACCTCGTGTCCATCGCTCCAGCCATGCCGGCACAGCAAGTGTTTACCTCAACCATTGCTGGAGTGACGTATAACATAGTGAAGACGAACAATGTCCACGTACCCATAGTGAACAATCATGGCGTCGCGCTCAGTCGACACCAAATCATTCAGACCAACCTGAATCACGCCCTCCCCACTCAGAGTTTCGTCATAGTTAATCCTAAAAGGACAAGGTCGTCATCTCAGGAGGGTAGTCAGCCTGTCAATGAGCTGAGAGATGCTGGGTAGACCAATACTATGTGCAAGTAATTGGGCTCTTCTAGCCTGCTCCAGTATAATGAGTATTCGTTGAAAAATGCATGTTGGGGAGGGTGGGAAGAATATGCTCCACTTTGTGGTGATTTATGTCAAGAATTCATTGTTGAAGTCTGCATGAAAACATTTCTTTTCCTATTTTCAAGTAATTTATGACATTCATAATGTTTTTCTTGCATTTGTCAAATTTGCCAAACACCAACTTCCAAGATATATAGGTGCTTGAGAAAATCAAGAGTTATAAACATTTTTATTTTCCAACATGTATTGTAAATTGATGCAGTTGTTTTATGCCAATGTTATGTGATCAAGTGGTGTACAAATGTATGAATCTGCTAAAATTAGCATGTTTGCATATAGATTGTGCGACTGTGCTCTGGGTGTATATATATACATTGTTTCTTGAATGACTGTACTTGTAAATATTCAGAATGTTTGAAGAACGCATCTGAAAATTGTTTTCCAAAATAAAAGTTGCTATGTTTGCCTGTCTGGATCTCATTCCTTGCCCTGTGTACGACCGACGGCCAGCCAGTTGGAGGCCACAGCACGTCTCATCAAGGTTTTGGTGTCTCCTCTAGTGATAACGACCAACTGGCAATGTGTAATCTGTATCTCACTTTTGTTTTGCACTGTCGAAATTGATGGGCATTTTGGTGGTCAAGGGAGATAACTTTCAAAACGTTTCTTACTTGAGAGTAAAATGTCGCTAGAAAGAAGAAAGTTAAGAGCCCATAAGAGTGTCGTAGTAGGTGCAAGTTGAGTGTAATTCGAGTTGGCCAGGCATGCAATGTTGGAGTGAAATGTTTCTGTAGGCACCAAACCACCTTGTGTACGTACTGCTGGCCCTCGGTACACACAAAGCAAAGTGAGATGCAGACTACACAAGCAATGCAACACTAATGTTGGGGGTACACACACACACACGCGTGCACACTAGACAACAAGAAAGAAAATATAATTGAACCCCCCCAAAAATATTTTGCCAAACCATGAAGTTCCAAAACTTTAAGTATGATTTATTCTCAACTCCAATTTTGTATGCAGATTTGTAAACAAAACATTGAGTTGAACGTAAAATAGTACTCGAAAGTTTTGGAACCTTTGGGCCAGGCTGAAAATTACAATACAAAGTACACTATAACATTTGTTTAGCACAACATCGCAAGGGGAAATGCATTGTGCCAACATACCTTGCCCAATCTGGACATCTGAAGCACATTACAGTAGCTAATAGCATGTGTATATATATTTTGGGAATATTCTATCCTATTTTGGGGTATGAAATGTGTTGATATTTGGTAGAATATTATTTTGGAATGAAAAGCAAATTATGATTTTGTTGGTACTACCAGTACTGGTTACGGGCTGATTATTGCCCAGGACCTATTATTGCCTACCCCCCGCTGTAGCGCTTCCGCATTAGTGATTAATTTTGGATTATAGCATATTTTAAATAAAGAACACCTAATTACCGATATATGTTAATTGGAGCAATAATTGTATTGTATTGTAAATTCTAACCAATTGCAAATTGCAAAATGACATCGGGTGTTGATCATGTGACTAAACAATAAGTCGCTTGTTTATATTTGTTTCTCAGACATCATGTCCTTTCAAGTAGTTAAGACGTAGCACATTTTCCATCAATCTCTACCGCATTTTATGTACAAAAATATTGCGCTCTTGTTTGTCATTGAGATCCCTTCAAAATGTCCAAAAAAAATCAATGGGCAAAACAAAGGATGTGTTTTAATAATACATGATTAAACCTTTTTACATCCATGCATGCATTAGGTATATATATTGGTAAATACAAATTTAAAATTAAATGATTTCACGAGAAGATTGCGCACCCTGTCCTGTTTAATGGGGGCGATAATAGGTCCTGCCAGTGGCATAAAAAGGCCAAAGTGAAGATAACTTTGAATATGCCATAAGGTCGCAATATAGCTATACATGTGCCATAGTAAGTATAATGAAGTTGATGTACATATTAAGAAAAATATCCAAGGAAACGTTCATATGTTAGGCAATAATAGGCCCGTAACCAGTATATGGCTACACAATTGTCATTTGCATTATGCTTGATATAATTGAGTAATGCCCAACTTGAGCATACATGTACCTGTATTCTGATTGGTTTATACGTAACTAATTGAGAGATTGACAGTAACTGTTTGCAATAGGTTACTCTACACAATATCAATACATTTCATGTAGCCAACATATAGCTTGCTTCGGTTTAGAAAGGAATCCATGCCACATATTTAGGTATCTATTGCCATAACAGCATCTATTGCATACTGTAGATATGTAATCGGACCTTAGGAAATAGCCAACCAGAATCTGTACAAGATGCAGATTCAGCACTAAACTAGTGTACATTTTCAATCACATTGAAATTTGGTATAGACGGCACCCTTTTACCTGCAAAATAAAGAGGAATCGTTTTTTAGGTACGCACCTGCAAAGTATATTGTCTGCTGCAGTATAATGTATTAATAGTTTTGACAGTATTATAGCAATGCTATTGCAGGAATGGGAATAATGAGCCACAACCGAACTAACTACACTACATATGTTTCATCATACACTAGATTTTGCCACTGAATATCCTTGCATAGCAAAGTATAGTTTAGTATCGACAATCGTTATCTTTGCTTTACAACCACCTACACATAACAATCTTCGAGGAAACATCTACATGCATGAAAATTGCAGATTCAGTACAAAGCTTTTCTGTTGACATACATCAGTATTTTTAGCAATAATTTTGCAACAGAATATAGCGATAAGAACATGGAAACTTCTGTGAAAGTTTTGAACATACAGCAGAAATATAAAGGAATGTTCAATGAGCAGTTTATAATAAATCTGAAATCATCGAGCTTGTTTATACTAGCTGTATTCTGGACTGGTATTTGGCAAGATCTATACTTTGAACATTTTATGAATAGGTGATGGGAAATTTTATTGAATGAAATTGCTAGTGAATCGTTAAATGACGCTCTTTTTAAAGCAGGACTGTTTGCTATTGCAGGTGTTTGTGTCGGACCAAGGACCAGAGACCATGCCAGTAAGTTGAAACGTGCATCAACCACACACTCAAATACATGTATATACTTAAATATATTTAATTTAATACTTTGATCATCTCCATTGCTATTTATAGGCAGACCTCAAAGTTTCAAACTTTAACAACAGCCAAATGGCAGAGCCAGAAACACTGAATGCAAAATTAAGTTGCCATGGCGATCAAATTAGTTGCTAAATTGAGTCCTGTTCAGTACAACACGAGTTGAAAATGAGATAAAATGTGATTATCAACAGTGGCATAGTATATGATGCTATTACATTCAACATACAGTAGGCGTAATATGCTGTAATTGGCGTTTGACAGGACCGGAACTTATAATAGTCCGTTATAGGCGAGTGTCTGGTTTATCTGAGGCCAGTATTAGCGAGGTCTACTGTAGGTTGCAAATAATGACGCAAATGGCAAATATTGATGTGGATGGCAAGAAACGCATGCTAAGTGTTTTACTCTCTCGTCTAGCTCTGGGCACCGCCCACACCTCCCAAGGACGACAATGATGTGTACATTGATCAGACCATGTACTTCCTGTACGAGCCGAACATCATGTCGGAGACACAGATGCCGTCCGTGTATGTCCGCAAGGAACACAAGAAACCACGGATTGAAACAGTCACAAGTACGTGCAATTCCTCATTAATAACGTGTGGAAGATGTTATAAATTAAAAAATGTAGTTGTAAGATTACTGAAGCAACGTAATATTATGGGCGCAATTGGTTTCTTTTATAAATGTTTGGGCATCTGTTCCATGCTGTCAAATATGCGTGGAGATTGCTTTTTAGGTGATGCAATCGTCATTTCAAAACGTTCTGGGCGAACACTATATTGGTAGAGTTGTTTGTTGACCAAACTGCTTTCCTCCTCAGCTCGCAAGCAGAAGCAACGGAAGGAAGAGCAGCCGAGAGTTCCCAGGTCGCTGTTTGATCGTCCTACGGCGGCCCTGCTGAAGATGAGACGCGAGGCCAAACTACAGAAGCTGAAGCAAGGGTTGATCAAACCAGTGTGTCGCCCCACCACTCCGTCTCTCCCCAGCAAACCCAGCCTAGACATCACCCCAGACCACCCAGAGTGGCTCATCCACGAGGACTGGGCTCTTTTACAGGTCTGTTGTCTAGTTCTTTTAATAATAAATATCAATAGAAGGGCTATTCGTAAATTACCAGCGAAGTTCAGCAATGGATTTTGTGTCGTGAATGGGTGAAAGATTCCTACATTGACGTTAATTCCATTATCTCTCGGCATACCTTGGCGATATGATTATCGCTATTCCTCCGTTACTCTGCATGCATACCATGACAATCGTCTAATAGTTGCTATTCTTCTGTTACTCGCAGGCAGTACAGACGTTGCTGAGTCTGCCGTTGAACCTGATGGTGGTGGCTCCGGCTCACATTCCGAACTGGGACCTGGTGGCCGACGTTGTCAACAGTTGTAGCCGCGTCTACCGCTCGCCCAAACAGTGCCGCAATCGCTACGAGAACGTGATCATACCCAGAGAGGAGGGGAGGATACTGTACGACATCAGTCCCAGGAAGCAGAAAAAGACCAAGGGAATATACAAGGTATGAAGCTCAGTATTGCTGTTGGTAATGCCATGAGAAAACTTCAAACAACAAATCTGTCGTTGCAATTGTTTCCTAACCAAAAGCCGAAACGAAGTTTACCCCGAGTACCAATCATAAGATATGAGGTGAAAGATTCCCGCTGTGACGTAAAACAATGATTCACTCGCTCGCCCGAGTACCAATCATAAGATATGAGGTGAAAGATTCCCGCTATGACGTTAAACAATGATTCACTCGCTCGCCCGAGTACTTTCCAACATGTATTTCGTCATTGCAGACAAAGAACAACCGCCCGATGAGAACGAGCCAGCTGTTCATTCAGGACAGCAACAACTCTGTGACACTGTTGTACTCGCTGCGGTTCGACTCGGTCAAGTCCATCGCCAGCAAGAGACCTCCGACCATGCGACAGACGCTGGTCAACCCCACCATGAAGAATCCCAAACATGCGGCCGTGCTGCAGGAGAGCGGAATCATCTACGACACGCCGCTGACGCCGTTACAGGTGGCGGCCAACAGAGCGGACAGGATCGCACGGGAGAAGAAGCAGAACCAAGTGGCCGCCGTGAGTAGATTGCTGCTTCGTTGTAGACAGACGGCCTTGGTGTATGCGGACATGATACTACATGATACTGTCATCATCGCAAATGAGTGAAATATTCACGCAGTGAATCGCTCGCATGATATTGTCAACCCTGTTATCGGACTTGCACATTCTGGTGAAAGATTCCCAGCACACATTCTGGTGAAAGATTCCCAGCAATGCTTGGCAATAAATTCATCAAACAATGCTTCAGCGTATAACTAAATCGTCGCAAATGGGTGAAAGATTCCCGCAGCGAAGTCAAACTCTATATTCACTCACTCGCGTATAACTAATCATCATGATTGCTAATACTTAGTATTCCTATTTGGGCACTTATTGTTAAAACTTTGCAACTGAAAATGATTACCCATATGGTAGTTTGTACTCTTGTTACTGAGCACTGTACAGAAGAAATGTATCTGTTAGCATGCAGCGGAAGCTGAGCGACAACTAGCAGCACAGCGGTCCCAGCAGGCAGCCCAGCAAGCAGTGACACCAGTACAGACGGTGCAGGGCACAAGCACCACCACCACGCCAGTCGTCGCAGCAACCATACAGGCCTCCCACCTCCAGCCTCTTGTGTCCATCGCTGCCACTAATGTCATCGTAAGTATGGCTAGTTAGCCATGTGCTGCCATGTGAGTTGGCACCTGTGTAGTCGGGTGTGACTTGTTGGTCAGCTTTCAATGCAAATATTTCTAAAATAACCGGCAGGATTTTGATTTTATGATTATATTTTATTAAACTATTATTCCTTTAATCGTTTAATCTATTAAACTATAGTTTACACCTATTCAAAACATGGTAGATGTGATTTGTTTCTTGAAATAACGTAATCAGGAAGTTTCATCTTTCGGCCACTTTTGTCAGAGCTCAAAGGAGCTTGCAAAATACTGATTTTCACCTCGTAAATGTGGGAGAAAAACAAACAATCGACCTTAGGGTTACAACCAGAAACTCTGCTAAGCCTCTTCTATGATAGGTTCTTGTAGAAAGCTCACTGTTGTTCAGATATATATTGACCTATTTTCGTCTCTGCTTACAGCCGAGTGGAGCCGTGCAGAAGCTGGCTGTCGGCCAGGGCATGACGGCCGTGTCCATTGCGCGCACTCTAGGCAACATCGTCGTCAATGCTCCAGCCGGGATTTCCAGCACGTTTGCTGCCATTAACAAACGCATGAGTCAGGCTGTTACCACTGTAGTAAGTAAATCCAAGATACCACTGCCAATAATACTGATTATACATTTATATTTCCATAATCATTGCACATTCATGCTATTAAGCAACAAATGACTCGTATATTTCCATAATTGGTATATATTTTTTAATGCGTTTTCTCAAGTCGTATCTGCTTTCTTAAAGCATACAAATGACAAATGGCCATCTTCCAATATGTACATGTTGGTGACGTCTGTTTACAGGCTGTGACTGGCAACCTGACCCAGGCAGTGAGAGCCCGCACCCCGGTCGCCGTCCATGAAATAGCCACCGCATCTACTCCAGCCGCAACTCCAGTGGTCACCTCCACACTCCGCACGGCAACTGCTTCCACCAACCTGACGCACGCTCAGCTGACCTCGCAGCGGATAGCAATCACAACAACCGGCAAAGGTGAACATCTAAACTTGAACCCTATTAGCCTTCTCCATGCTGGAGGCAACCGGAAATGCCCTAAGAGCTGTGCCTAATCCAGCAGGGAGAGGGTTAAATCAAGAAATGCAACCATTGATCCTGCTCATGTTTTACATTGACTTGAATATGAAGTTGTCTGTAAAAAAATTAAAATAAATTGATTCTAGAAAGCAACACTAAACCCCAATTTAATAATATTATTGGGGCCTGGATTCGTATGACTTGTCTGAGCATGCATGTATTGTACATTACAATTGTGTTCCTGCATCTTCCAGCGACCACGGTGCAACAGCAGCTGGCTCAGTCGGCGCTGAAGAACTTCACTCCACAGCAGATCAATCTCATCCGTCAGCAGCAGCAGTCCATTGTCCGCCCGCAGACGCCGCAGCAGCAGGCACTCCGCAATCCCAAGCTCAGCCTCACCGCCGTCAGTACTCCACGTCTTCTTAGCATTACCTAGACTTCCTTGTGTATGTCATCGTCGCAAATGGGTGAAAGATTCCTGCAGTGACGTAAAGCAATAATTTTCTTGCTCATGCCTTGTGTTTGGATGAAATATTTCTGCTACAATGTAAAATACTAGTTCAACCAAAATCATTACGTTGACTAGGGCAGGGTGGTAGTTCAATGCCTGAATTATCACAAATGAGTAAAAGATTCTGAGACGTTAAACTCGATAATCACTTGCTCACCAGTGCCTGAATAGAGCAGGGTGGTAGCTTAGTGTCAGCCGATACTCAAACAAATTTTCTGAAACACACTCAACGCTATAGGTGTTGCAAAGTTCCTACAAGCTGTGATACGAGTGAAACACACAAAATAAAAACAAATCCCCACATAACAGTGACAGCTTTGCAATCATCTGCATCTGTTATATGGAATATGTAATCATTGTGATGTTATCTCTGACAGAACAAGCTTGTGAAGCCCACAGTGAAGCTGAGTGATGACCACCTAGCTTTGCTGCGGCGACAGCATACCCAGAAACAAGGACAGGTTGCAACTGCCACGACACAGATCGCAGGACAGAGTCTACAGCTGCAGGTCACACAGCCCCAGGTCAGACAGGTAGGTCATCATTGGTGTGTCGAGGTCAGATGATGGCCCCATATCAAATCAATAGGTCACAGTCAGTTTGTAGGTGTTGCTGTAAGCTGCGAGTTGGTCAGAGTAGCTGCAGGAACGACTGAGCGACATCCTCGGATTTACTCGCGGACCTAAATATAAGGTTGACATTATGGCGGAAATGTGTTAGATGTGTTATGGAAATTGGCGACTGCACTTTTATGAATAAAGTGAATGCTTTCAGTGTCATTTATTGAATTATTATCTCCAACCCGAGATGTCGCGAAGTATTTATGATAGGCTTTCCATATCCTCATGTCTGGTTTGTTTACTAAGGCTTGTATTTCGAGAAAGAGTTGTACTGGTGTCATGTTGAGTGCAAGTCGTTGAGATTTAGGGCCTGCTCCTTTCTAGCTGTAATGTCTGTTTTTTCTGTCCTACGCATGCGCAATTACACTGTGCAGTGTTGATCCTTGGCAACTGCACATGCATCTGACAGAAAGAACCGATATTACAGCTAGAAAGGAGCAGGCCCCTACTAGTTAAATATGCTGCAGTAAAGTTAACTTACATGAACCACTACAGAAGCTCGCATCGTGTTTGTTTTCCCAGATTATCCAGGCCCAGGTTCAGCAAGTTGGGAGCCAGCAGGCCACGTCCCAGACACCGGTGGCCACGCTGGTCAAGTCGGTCTCCACACCGGCTGGTACGGTCCCCAGTGTCACCATCCCTGTCAGTATCAACGTCAGCATGGCACAGCACAAAGCCGGAGTCCGTACGTAGCATTGTCATTTGATCTTAGGGGCATAGCGCTTCATTGGGCATATTCCAGAAGAAATTTGTTGTGAATATTAACATATGGATCATTATATCATCTACCCAATATTACAAGCTGAATGTTTTACCCATTTTCATAAACAATCTGATTGCTTATTGATATTGTGCTTGCTATTGAAAGCAAAGGCTATATATAGAGGATATAAATAACTTAATCCATGCCTTTTCTGGGCAAATCTGTCGTCGCATATGGATTAAATATTCCCACTGCTACGTAAAACATGATTTTATTCATTCATTCTGGACAAAGCTTGTTGTGTATAGGTAGAAGATGCTCGCTGTGACATAATACATTACACGCTGAGTCTCTGCAAATATGTACTCAACTCAAAAATAGTGATAGCTATTGAAAATACACTGTCTAGTAGTGCAGCAAGTGTCTGTTGTTTCCAGCCCGAGCCACAGTCAGTCAGCTTCAGCAGCAACAACAACACAAGATGTACCTGTCTCAACAGAGGAAGACCATCCAAGGACAGAAAGTTACAGGTACAGGCATACTCTACAGTGTATTTGGCGCAATATTAATGTTCACATTATTATTATTTTATTATTATTTTATTTTTAAATTTTTAAATTTTTATTTATTTTTATTTTTAAATATTTTATTTATTATTTAGAGAATAACCCACTCGATACGATTGATTACGGAAAATATTAATTTCATGAGGGACATATTTTCCGTAATTAATCGTATCGAGTGGGTTATTCTAATTATTCAACATAATCATTTTATTGGAATAAATCATGATAAACTACCGAAAAA
>JAUTBV010141526.1:0-11292 GCA_032361325.1 Lepetodrilus fucensis
ATAATACTAGAAGCCTCCAAGAATACTAGAAGCCTCCAATAATACTAGAAGCCTCCAAGAATACTAGAAGCCTCCAATAATACTAGAAGCCTCCAAGAATACTAGAAGCCTCCAATAATACTAGAAGCCTCCAAGAATACTAGAAGCCTCCAAGAATACTAGAAGCCTCCAATAATACTAGAAGCCTCCAATAATACCAGAAGCCTCCAGGAATACTAGAAGCCTCCAGGAATACTAGAAGCCTCCAATAATACTAGAAGCCTCCAATAATACTAGAAGCCTCTAATATAGGGGTCACTGTAGCTCTTTGCATTGAATCATTGTTGCAATGATGAATCTAGGCATCATTTATCAGTAGTGTAAATCCCCTTGTGTAATTGAGCTTGCATTGCATGTATATATTTGTTTATGAATGTATGGCTACTAAAATAATTGGTTAGTATAATCACTCTCTTCATGGACAAGGTCCTGGTACGGAATAGAACAGGATATCATCTTGTACTTTTGTTTTTACATTAGTATGGTCAAAGTACATGTACAATGTTGACAAGATGTTGTCAAATTCAGTTCTATCAATATATTTACCGTAATACTAACTGACTTGCCACCAATACAATCTAATCTGTACATGTATGTGAAATAAATGTATTATGCGCTTGCACGAGTCAATGCTATGTAAATATACAATTATCAAATGGTAAAACACAAATATTAATATTGGTGAACATGATCATGACTGTTTTATAGAATGTTGTATATGCTTATGTTTTGTTTTAAATTGAAGTGCATGCGTCTGTGTGTCTATGTATAGGCAGCTACATACAGAGGGCCACAATGCATAGTAATTTCAATGAAAATACCAATGAAATAAATTCAACAATTTATTGGGAACTAATAATTGCTATATACTAATAGCGGCAGTATACAAATTAAAACATTTATGAAAAATAATCATTCGTATTGTACGTGTTGTAAGTGTCATAATCATTCTTTTAAAAACAAAGTGTAAAATAAATGTGACCATTGTTGATAGTTTTGTACAGAGATTGCTATGATCTAAGAACACAGGTACAGTGGCTGTCAGCAGTATACAGATCTACTCAAGCCAAGGTCAACATGGATTGATTGAAGAAGTATCATATAATTTTGCAACAGAACAAATGTTAAAATAGCTAGTCCAATGTTCTGCTTTCTACAGTCTAAAGACTGCTGCAATAGATATCTCTACAAAGCTCTGTATACTTACTATGTTTCTAATATTACTAGATACTCCATATATTTGTTTTCATTTTATACACCAAATTCCACGCTACAGATTTAGGATGGCAATATAATTGAATGTCATTGCCCAAAACAACTTGGAAACAGGACTCAGAAAAAACATTAAGTGTCTATTTCACAATAGACCCATTAGATGACATTTATTTGATAAAGGAATTCATTTATGAATGTACAGCAATCACTTTGTTGCAGACATTTGTGAGCAGAAACACAACGCATAAACAAAAAAATGTGTCAATACATGACTTCACGACTCCTAATTATAAAATCTTTCATTGTCAATTTTACCACCACTTCTCATCAGATGAGGACCACCAGTCATTAGTTTGAAGTCACACATCACCTAATCCGTTTGTTCAGTGGCAGTCCCGACGCAACAAGCATCTTCCTCCACAATGTAGTGATGGCGTTCCACGACAGTCTCTCGGGAACAAACCAGAACGTTGCCATGGGGTTCCTGACCGGCTTCAAATAGAACGCAGAGTCCTCCTGCAAGACAGTCTCAGGTCTGGCGGCGCTGTAATTCTTGTACAACTCCACGAAACGCCCGTGTAGGGAGTCTCGATTGGCTCGCACTTTCATCACATTGGGCATGGCAGCCGTGACATCGAGAACCCTCACGAGACGCTCCTCGCCATCGCCGTCAATCTCCAAGACTAGATTTCCCCAGGTGAGGTTGAAGTGTTCGGCAGGGCCTTTGATGTTGAAGAAGTGAGTGTTGAGGAACCACATAGAGTTGAGGAGAGTGTCCGGGCTGTGGCCGCCCAATTGTTCAGCCTGGAACAAGATGTCCACGTCGTGATCGGTCAGCCGTGAGATGACCGCAGTCATGGATTTTTCAGACGCTTCAATTTTCTGTTTGATGTAGTCTCTTGCTGGTTGGAAGACCTCGTCTTTGACTAGCGAGTGAGGGTACGCGTTGTCCTTCATGTACTTAATTAAATACGATAAATTGTTTCGATGGGAAACTCCGCTCATTTCTGATCCGTCTTTCTTCTTGGCCTCTCTGAAGAAGCACAGCATGTACTCATTGAGAACCTCTGGGGAAGTTTCAAGCAGATTGATTTCTTTGTTGTACTTCTCACATACAAACTTGATAAATCTCTTGATGCCATTTTGTACAGCAAATAAGCTTCCTGGGCTTGGCTGACTCTTCCTCTGTTGATAAACCGGCAGCGAACTGGTCGTAGTTGAATTCGGTTCGGGATCTAACTGACCTTGAATTTCATCCATTGGCTGACCTTGACCATCATCTAAAGCCACTGTCTGACCTTGACCATCATCCAAAGCCACTGTCTGACCTTGATCATCATCTAAAGCCAAGCAGTTTGGAGATTCTTCGTCTTCTTCTTCTTCAAAGAGATCGAGATCGATGACTTCATGCTGCGGTGGGGGAGACTCTGCCTCGACGTCCACTGGACATTGGTAATCATAGAGAGGAGTGGGCACAGACTCGGAGTCATCCTGAGACACTGGACTGGGATATCTGTCCACGTCACTAGGCAAGCTGGCAGAGACTTCTTCAGCCAAATAATGGCTACCATACGTCACTCTGCTCGACTTCCTTGCAGATACAGAACTCGACAAATCATCACAATCCTCGTTGGCGAACGTTTCATCGTAGCTTCTAGTTCTCGTGGATGTCTGCTGCCGTCTCTGTGAGGAACATTTGACATTTTCTTTTCCTCTGCGCATCCGTACAGGATTAACCTGGTAGTTGGTAGACACTATTTTTGAATTCTTCAATACCTTCACACAGAAACTCTCACTGACCACATTGCCACTGCTCTGTAGGAGCTCACTCAGGACGTATCTCTCTTTCTTCACGTTGTCTATCTCCACACTGATGTAGCCACTGATCTCCACAACATGGTCGAAGTAGATGTGGTCCAGACACGACTGTTGGAGGTCTCGCACGAAGGAGGTCAAAAGTGGTATGGAGCAAGTCTTCTCCATTCTCCTCTTCCTATGGAGAAAGAATCAGGACATTAGGTCTAGTGACGAGTCTTGGCGGTAATTTTGTGCACAACTGTCCATTTTGCATAGGCCAAATATAAACTATGGATATCCTTACTTTCATTCATATACTGAATAAAACAAACCTCTAAAATACCAAATAGCTATACATGCATATACTGTACTTGATTTCTGAAATTTCTTCATTTTGATGCCCAAAACAAAACATTTTATTATACAGTAGTAAAATAAAGTCGATGACAACAAAATAATAATTTCATGCTAGTATAACTTAGCAAATAAGGATGAAATTTGTTAACATCACCCACCAACAGTCAATAATATTGTCAATTATCCAGTATTGACAATATTATTGCCATTATTATTGATCGTGTATGGGCCACTTAAGATGGGGTGGATGAAGGGTATGTCAGGGTATATCAATATCAAGGGTATGTCAGGATGCATCAAGGGTATGTCAGGTATTACCATTATTTGGGGAATATGTCATGCTTATCAGGCGTGTAGTTCGGGGTATTTTAATGTGGAAGCAGTGCCAGTACTATGGTTTTGTTTAAAAAATAACATTGGCTAGGAAATTGTGGACGTTGGCTAGGAAAATGTGGATGTGTCTGCGTATCTGCTTATTAAAAGTAGTGCTGTCATCAGTGTTCGAAATAGAGCCTGTCTGCACGCCCACAACGGGTTTTCAGCGAGGACTGGCAACGTTTTATCCTTGCACGCCTGCATGTCATGTTACTTTTTGTTTGTTTTTCAAGATGTATATCATCGATTATTGGCCAAGGATTCCCGCAGCGACGTTAAACTCTATATTCACTCACTCACTATTGGCCAAGATGCATGAGGACAGGTCTGGCACTGAAATTGCTGGAGTTTTATACACTGCTGTCATGAATGTCAGAAGCAAATTTGGAGTGAGTCACATTATATACAGTAGACCTCGGATATACCGGCCTCGGATAAACCGGACACTCGCCTATAATGAACTGAATCTGAAGTCCCGGTCCCGTCTAACGATAATTCCAATTAAATTTGTCGTATATAGCGGCCTTTATATAACTGACTATCACATATACCGGACCAAAATATCTGGCCCAGTCTACTGCATTTCAATTAAAATAGCCTTGTGTATAACATACTCCTTGCTGCCAACGCACAAAGCAAAAAAATAGCATTTTGTTGTCAGACTTTATTACTTTATTACTTGTAGTTACAGCCAAAAACAGTATTGTGATGCTGTAGCATTTTGCACTGACTTTGCTCGCATATTCAGACAGTGATGGCACAGAAATTGGAGGTGCTCATGATTTTTTTTTTTATTTGATTTTTTTTGTATTGGGGCTTAAAGTCGCTTTCTAGAATCTTTCACTAATATCATGACATGTGCTCATGACAAATGACTCTGAACCGGCGGAGGCAGACCACACTCCTTGATTATATGCAGGCTTAGAAAATTAGACAAGAGATTTTGGTACGGTATACGAGATTGTCAGTTATATACAGGTCGGTAAGTATCATTTTACGAGACCGAGACTTCCAGATTCAGTTGTATTTTAATTCTTTCTTTTTTTTTGTACTTCGTGATTCACATTCATTATGTCCATAATGGAAATAATGACTTTTGAAACATAACAATAATTATATCGTGTTGTACAATGATCGTATATGGCCTACATGTGAAAGTATGGTACTATGGATACTCTTGTATAGCGGATTAAGTCTGGTTTACGTGTATAACGGATATTTGTCCGATTTACACGTATAACAGAAAAAGTAAGGTATAACAGAATCTACAAGACAAAAAAAAGCCGGTCCCAATGAGTCTGTTATATGCCAGGTGTACTGTATATAGGGACAAGTCGAAGGGTATATCAGAACAATGAAAATGTCACATATTTTAATTTATGATATGCTGTCATATGTCTGGAAAATATTGTAGGCTGGAGCATGTCTGAATTATGTCAAATTAGCTTATGCTGTTCATATCAACCAATCGGTTACAAAGTCATGTGCTCTAAATATATCGACCAATCCAAGCTCTTGTATGAATGCACACAAGTATCACAAGACGGATGAATCGTTGCACCCCTACCCAAAAGTATGTAATTACTGATGTATTTATCCCCCAGCACTCGATAGTTATAAAACAAATGATATTTTATATTAAATAAGGGATTGTTCCGCTATTTATCTTGTCTTTGATGCACCACTGTTCTAAGTGAGTGAGTGAATATGGAGTAGTTTAACGTTGCTGCAGGAATCTTTCACCCATTTGAAGGTCCTGGTGATAATTGTGTTGCAGGTGGGATTTATACAAATTCTGCACGATATAACGGGGGAAGTGTCAGACGTCAAATATATTCGACAAATGGTGTGATTCTTTGAGTTTTGGAGGAGGAAGTAGCGTTTTAGTAAGTACATGTACTACGAAGGCGAGGTTACCCCGAAAACGGGCCACTACATGGAATAGCTAAGAACTAGTCCAAAACAACCATACATATCTGATAGTATGCCTTTTAAAGCAAATTAAAAGCTTACAATAATTAACAAAGTGGAAAGTTCAAGAAATGGTTGAATACGCAAGTGTGAAAGAAATTACACTTTCTGGTAAATATATATTGGCAAAGGTGGAGGATAGGGGCCAAGTAATTTGACTTGACTTGAAAATTACTTGGCCCCTATCCTCCACCATTGCCCAACTCTTGAGCTTTTGAGACAAATATTTCAATCAGTCGAGTTGACATGGTCAAATATCACTGAAGCGTGACATCTCCACCAGTTTCCAAATACATTACATATGCATTACATTGTGACAATACTCTTATTTAGACCAACGGTCTAACAAATTGCATGCACCTTGAAATCTTCTAACTGCAAAGACACGCGTTCTATTACCCGCGCTCTACTGTTCGTATATCGATAATCCGAACAAACGTACCCGAGCGTATCTAAAACTATTTCCGTACAACTAATCATATATATTCCAACTTGTATTCATCATCTGTCGGTCATTTCATATTTAGTGACTTTACATGCAAAGATGTCTTGCAGTACTATATTTTGATACCGTAAAAACAATAGTACACATAGCCTGAAAACGAGTTTTAACTAATTGCACTAATTACGTTTTAGTTTGATTTTCTTTAAATCAGTATATAATTAATAGAGATAATATATGATTATTCCCATTGTGCCTTCTCACATCAAACTTATGATAAATGTACTTGTTACTTTTATCAACTAAATCATGATATTGTTGATATATTTCATATACAAATGCCTTGAGGTTCACAGTAAGTATAAGTACAACACTGTATTTGCTCTAATATCAAGAAATATAAAGTGGCACATCAGAGGTGAGCAAGGACCTTAATAATATCTATTATTTTCATGACGTATATTGAACTTATTTCCTATAACTGATTATTACTATTGTTTCCTTTAGTAAATAATGTATCTTAGGGGTTTATATCACAATATCTTCTACTAAGCCATTAACAACATATTGTTATCACACATTGGTAGAACAGACGATACTGAACACATAGTAAATATTATTATATTACAGTATCATGACTATGCATTTTTACCATGAATTTACATGATCGTGTATGTTCAAGACATTTACAATTCCCAAACAAGTATTTTTGAAATTATTGAAGAAGAATAGATATAGAACTTTCTCTTGTGTTACAAAAACTATATGATGATTGATCTACAGGAGTTATGCAATTCATCAAGATCCCAAGTAGAAGTACAATGAAGTAGAACGTCGCCTGGGCAATATCGTTTATAATGTACAGCAATATATTTCCACCATTGAACCGTTTTTTTATAAAAGAAAAACGTGTTGGCCAACAGATTACCGTTCCGCAAAACATTAACAAGATTAGTTGTTCTCCGAATACGATAAATACCGGCTTATTATTCCCCGTCCCGTTACTCTTTTGTGTGGAGGACTGCTGAAAGAATTTGACAAAATGGGGGAATGCAGAAAAACTTCATTTTCTCATCGACAGAAACGTAATAACGTTCACGTAAGACTCTAGAAATGTTACGTGTTAACCCTTGTCGTCAGTTGCAATGATATCTCTGACAGCTTTATCTTGTTATCAATGCAAAATGTTGAATATTTCTCTTTTGGCGTTTTGGTTTGTTGACCCAAGACGGGTAATACATTTGCGTATTGATGGATTGAAGTAATGACAATGTGATATTCTCATTCACGACGTGGTACATTATTTTAAGCACTTAACAACGTCAATAATTGATACGTTAATCTAAAATACCATAAAGTTTGGATACATAATCCTCTTTTTCATTCAATCGTCTCATCACTAGTTACCTCCCTTTGAATGACTAATAGCTTGATTTCTATATTTGTCATAAGATGCCTGTATATTCATTTAGTCTGACTTCTTAAATTGACTACATGACAATTATTGTACATACACTACTATCAAGGGCATATTCAGGCAGGGGCTCACTCGGCTTGCGCCTATTTTTACTAAACACAATTTTGTCTTTGAGTTATTGATACAGTGGCAAATATCATATCCCAGAAGACTGCTACCTCTACAGCTTAGCCCTTTATCATTCATTATTCTACAGCATTATTTATAAGGCTTTACTTTTGCATTCAATAGTACATATACTTGTACAATTAAAGAACACTGGTCATCTTAACCATGCACATGCAGATTGTCAAACAATCCGGCTCCATCCCGTGTTAGTATTGATAATGGGAGGCCAGACAACTCGGACCCTGAGATAACTCGGCCTGGATAATTCGGCTCGAGCCCAGACAACTCAGCCGTGGATTTTAAGGATAACGATAGAGATGATGTGACACTTATTTGTTTATTAAGTATGCGATTTATGCATGTTGTAGTTTTCACGCCGTAGCATAGAATATCGTTGTCTCAGCTGGGTTTCTAGAAAACAACTAGGCCCATGGATTTTAAGAATACAAATCGTAGATAACGATAGAGTTGATGTGACACTTATTTGTTTATTAAGTATGCGATGTATGCATGTCGTAGTGTAGAATAATGTTGGGCTACATACTCATTGCGAGTGTTGTTGCTACGATAAAGACGTTCAGTTTGGCGTTGGATGTATGTTGTTACTGAGATCATCTCCAATTATTTGGGTGACAGACTGTAGAACAAAAATCAATTATTAGTCCAGCGGAAACTATCATTAAATTTCAATTAATCAGTAATTAATCAATCCGACATGACACATCGTTTTCGGACGTTTCGGCATGAGGTGGGACTTTTCAATACCCACAAAAACACTTTCATGGATTTAGGTGAGAATACTTTAATTTTTAAAACAACACTCTCAAATCAGATACAAGATTGTCCTTGTTCCAGCGGAAACTATCATTAAAGTTCAATGAATAGGCAATTAATCCGACATGACACTTCGTTTCTGGAAGTTTTGGCATGAGGTGGGACTTTTAATACCAAAAACAACACTGTCATTTTCCAAACCATGCCTATGCCATTACTACACAAATGGTGTATGTACATGCCATTAGCGTATCAATTACACTACGCTTCATAAACTGATACACATAAGCATGATAACTCTTTCCTAAAAATCCAGAGATTTTCTGTTGAATTGTAAAATTTTTGCAAATGAAAATAATGAGAAATTATGAAACAGTAAGTAATGACATAAAGTTATTATTGTGGCGAAAGCCAGCTACCAGTGTTATTATCAGCTGATTATCAGATTACGCATTCACGTTGTCAGCTGGTTGTGCACGAATTATGAATACCTCGTGTTGTTATAAGTCAAAGGTGTGGTCCTCAAACCTGAAACAAATATTGTAGTATTCTTTACATTATCTGTTCGTCTTTGTTATAACATAACTATGTTAAAACAACCTGAATACATATATACTATGACTGTATCACTGTATGTGTGGAAAAGCACACATACAGCTGTAAACAGGAAGTAGATATCATGAATAAGGGAGATAACACCGCTAGCTAATAGGATCTGTTTGTACTTTAAATGACTATGCGTTCGATTCCATGTATGTGAACTAATATGTGAACTAATATGTCTGCTGTCAGATGAATATTGGTTACATAATATTACTGGATGCTGATGCATGTAAATAAATCAAAATAAACAAATATGAAAACAAACATATAAATATAATTTAAATTATCGGAGTGAAAAATACAAATTATTATAGTACTCACTACTAGGCTATCAAACGATCTAATCATTTTGATAGGTTTTCTGGAAATTCTGTCAAACTAAAGATCCAAGATATTAGTGGCTCCTATTATTATAAAAATATTTGTTTCAGTGTCAGTGTTAATTATATAAAGATGTTACACTGTTGAAATGTATTAAATATGCGAGGAATAGGTTTGAATAGCGCATGACAATGGCCTCTCGTTCACTATATTATTATAGGCTACTGGTTCCGACGGGTGTTTTAAAATATAAACAAAATGAAATGGTGTATTCCCGCACGGCCGACACTAGGTGTGAAATACACAAATAGGATTCCCGCGAAAGAAAGATGTCCAAAAATATAATCTATAGGCCTTTCACCATTTTATTTTTCTTAATTATTTATTTTGGGTAAGAAAGTATGACTTAAATGTCTTGTGCTCAAATGGTTAAAAATTGCTCCGATGGTAGGTGTCTTCATTCAGATGTAATCTTCTTATATGCCTGGTGACCCTATGATATTTTTATATCATTGGATTCGTATTTGAACAACGTGCAACATACTAACATTTCAGGAAAATCGTTGTGTTAGAACTTTTGGTCGAAACTAGGGCCAGCCTACTTAATTGAGTAAAATCTATAAAAATTACTTTACCCTATATATAGTGAATATGTTTTTCATGTATCACTAAGTATCGAATAACTAATATGATATGAAACACATTTTAATGACTGTGGTATGATCGCTGAGTTAGTTATTTGTCAGTACAAGTTCAACAACGTTTTAGTGCATCAATCTAACCTACTTTTATATACGAGTCTACTTTGCAACGGTGATATGTGTTCCTAAATTGGGCACGGCAATGTTCCAGTATTGGGCATACTAAATGTGCCTATGATACCCACCTATAACCACCTTTTCTGCTATTGTTCTGTTTTTGTCATAAAAACAACGTATTTTAGTGTTGGAGTACATATTTAGCTTATGTATGGCTACGTCATCTCCTTGTATTAATTATTTTATTTTATTTAATTCATTAATGTGCAGATTGGATCCGGTTAGTCCTGGTGTATCATTTTGGTTTGTAAACAACATTTTCTTAACGGTATTATTATTATTTTTTAAACTAAAGATAATTAAAGACATAATAAACTAAAGAAAATAACATAAATGGACATATCATATGTCACAATTTCTATAACTGTTACATTCATTGTTTCTATATGTCCAATTTAAGCCCCTGAATGGCCCAAATTAGGAACTTTGCCTTAATTGGGCCACTTTCAGAATTTTCGTTTTCTGCAGTTCCAGTAAATATTGATATTTTAAGGCAAGTTTTATTTGTTGCCGTTTCTTTATTTTCATCTCCTTTACCATACAATTATGCAATCAATAAACAATGCATTTAATAGTCTGCTTAGCCACAAGGACCATTACAAAAAATAAACATGCCCAATATACAGCCCCTTCCCCTATGCCTATTTGTGAAAGAAATACCCTTCATGTTATATGTTAATATTAATGTACTAAGATTCATCTATATTAAATAGGTATGAATAGCTCATGTCGATGGTCTGTGCTATTATTAGTTATGTATTGGTTTCGACGGAGGCACACTTGGAAGTTTTTTATTTATTTTTAATAATAGGCCTATGCATATAAAGTACAATTTCCTGGTATCTTCAGAACAAAATGTAATATAGCACACTTTATCTAATGAGATGGGATGCTCGCGAAAATATCTGTACGGTTTCCTGGTATCTATACAAAAAAAACACCACACTGTTATTTAGTGTTTATGGGGGTATGTTCCTTGAAATTTCGAAATTTCG
>JAUTBV010141537.1:0-11292 GCA_032361325.1 Lepetodrilus fucensis
GCGGGTCATTTGTAAGGAATCAATCACACTATGTGGTGCAGGATCATCAGCTCTATAAGTTTGATTTTGGTGTATGAATCACTTTAACTCTCCCTGCTGGATTAGTCCTCTCCAGTTGCCTTCAGCATGGAAACGGTTAATCCTTTCTTGCTAGTACACCACCCTTGATGCAGAGCTACACAGGGTTGATTCTACTTTCTGGTAACAAGATTATTTTATCAGGTACTATCTGTCTGGAGATCCTACTAACAAGGTAAATCAGCCTTCATTTTCCTGGTGGCTCAGGTGAGGTGGCTAGCCGGTTCTCTCCGTAATCTGATCACCCAGAAACAGTTTCCCCACTGCCCTGCTTTTCTTCCCTTTTCCTTACATGAAACCTCACACAAGCTGAACACAGTAAATGTGGCATGAAGACCTACCCAGATATAACTATCAACCTCTATCCAGATCTACTATCATCAGGGCAGTCAGATAATTGTACACATTGGTTTAGGATGTACGTATTTAGCTCATTAAGACATTTGCCGAAATAAAAGTGAAAGTTATCATGTATTTGTTGTGATTTGAAAATACATGGCAATTTTTAAGACATCATAATGACAGAAGAAATTTGAAATAGTAATTTTAAAAAAATAATAATAATATATTCTTAGGTAATCATAATAGGTGTTATAGATAAAGATAGAGTAATGTGTATTAGTTTAACGGAAGTGGATCAATGAAATGCTTCTTGTAGATCGATTTCCTTCCATACTGAAGTAACTTTTGATATGAGGACATTCTTATGAAAATCTATCATAACTTTTTAGCCACTGAACCAGTAAATATATGTATCTCTAATTTGGCTCCGAAATAGTAATAATAAAATGGTCAACCGCTGTACCAGTAGATACATTAATACATAGACGTCCAGTGATCAGCTCTCTGAGTCTGACCTACACAAGGACGGACACCTGGACACAGGACCTGCATGTAGTGGACAATGTCCAGCTAATCCCTCCCCTCAGACCTTCCCACTCTGACCAGCAAAACCCACCTTCAGACCATATCCTCAGATCAGTCCGAATTACGCACATGAAAGACATCAAACGCACACTTGAGATCAGCTATGTACACAAGCATAAATATATCAATCTGCCATGGCTGGATGTCAACTGGACATGGGCTGACCAATATAACTGACCGGTTGGACAGGGAATACACTAGACCTACATGACGAGGTTTCTAGCCACTGCAGGACCATTAATAACAGTTTTCGGTCATAAAACAACCTCATAGACAACAACTACAACAAGCTTAAGTCGGGAACAAGATAATAAACACGTTGAAATTAATTGAAAACCCCAACAACCAATTGGAAAATGACAGGTATTGGATAAGATTCTAGGTGTTTAATAGAAGACTTGGACAATGATTGGATAAGACACACCTACATAGTCTTAGTATAGTTGATAGTATCTTAGTGAAATATTTAATAATAGATATAAAGTAAAACCTAGACAGAATAATAGAAAAGGTCTTCTTTTTTTTAACAAACACCATGACAAATTTAACCCTATCCCTGCTGGATTAGGCACAGGCACTGCTCTTTGGGGCATCTCCAGTTGCCTTCAGCATGGAGAATGTTAAGTGATAAACAGTTTCCGATTCCTAAAAATCAAGTTTTACCTCTTGCAGAACGTGACATCACTTTATACTGGTTATACATAACTTCTTGACACTTTATATATCCACGAGTACTGACCCTTGAAACCATACTTAAATCAGCAGTGAATAAAATTGTATACTTGATAGAACAATAACAGACCGATAGGTATATGTGTTATTACCATGATTACAGTGAACAGGTACGCGTGCCTTAATAACCCTCTCCCTGCTGGAGTAGGCACAGTCCCAGCTCTTTAAGAGCATCTCCGATTGCCCCCAGCATGGAGAGGGTTAACAGAGCATCTCAAACAGACCATCTCAAATGCCTCTTAACACAGTAACAGGTGCAGAACGCTAGTGCAATAAAAAATGTTTCATAAAAACTAAATAGAAAAGATCATTTAATAAAATAATCAGTATCTGTATTGAATACAAATACTCAATACCATTATCACAATGAATAGTGATAACTCTTGTACTGACTTAACTCATAAAAACTAAATAGAAAAGATCATTTAATAAAAGAGCAATAAAATAATCAGTATCGGTATTGAATACAAATATTCAATACCATTATCACAATGAGTAGTGATTACTCTTGTACTGACTTAACTCATTTATATTTCATCATTATTTAAATTCCGTGATGCGTCCGATGATGCAGAGAAGTGGACATACACATCTACAGTACATTGTAGTAAGTGTGTGATGCTTGGCTGGCAATCAATACCCTGGAAGTCTACCTCCACCTATCCAAGTACAGGTAGATATCTGACATCACATCAACTTGACAGCCGACACATAAAACCCTGCATTATTCTCCAAACAGAGAACTAAAATGCTTCCTAAAGAACTTTAGTCAAACTTTTCTTTACCCACACGATGATTTGCACTTTTCAGTTTTATGAAATAGCAAGTGTCATCCTTACTTGGGTATAAAATTAACCCTTACAATGTCCACACATGGGGTGACAATTATTTTTATTAAATTAAAATTAAAATTAAAACAAAACATTTTTAAATAAAAATAAAACACTATGAAGAATTGTTCAATTAACAACTGAACAAAAATATATTGTTTTGCAATTTCACCAAAAAGCCAAACCTAAAATATGTCTTAACGAGACATTGACAGTTTGGTTCAAGGACTTTGAGGGGTTAAATCATCTATAATAATTACGATCTGAAGATCACTGGATGAGTAGTTTACCATCCTGGTTATAAATCCACTATTCCCAAAGGCATAGAACATGTACATACACATGGTAAACAGCCTGTTGGCACTGGCTGTATAACATAATACTATCTCGTAAATCTTACTGAACAAATAATTACCAAGATAGAATGATTTGGAAACATTATCCGTAATGGAATAAAGAAATGGTCAAAATTCCACCTATAATGTTTAAAACATATTTGTATAATCTATGTGTCCTTCCAATGATGAAAAAAAAATCACCATTATGTCAGTCAAGTAGAAATTGCCAAGTACATATAATTAACTTTTATCTTGTAGTTTGTCAATAGATCCTTGTGTATATTTATTGATGTGTATTACTATTACTTTGATTTCATCATTATATTGACCTCTGATCGTGGGGAGACGAGTGGTATTAAACACTTTGTACAAATTTGATATAATGCATTGAAGATACTACTCTAAAGACATCCATAGGGCTAATACACTAACAACTAAACCCACAATATTACCACCTAATTTCTAACTCCTTGAGAATAATATTGAGCCGACAATTCCAATTGTTAGAACACTAGAAATCTTTGGACAGCCACATCATCTTCATATCATGTCATATATGTTGCTGGGTATACTGGTAGTATCCTTTCAAAAATAAAAATATTGCAAATTGCACATTCTTGAACCAAGACAATACCCAGTTTAACCCTCTCGCTGCTGAAGGTGACTTAAGTTACCCAATCACATGCAGAAATAGAACACTTTCATTTTATTCAGCAGGGAGAAGGTTAAGAATGCTAGAAACCGTTGGACATCAAGATGTTGTTCATACATAACCAGATCGTGTTGATGGGCATTGAGTTAGGGTTAACTGTGTATGGTCACACACACTGTGTGAATCCACCATTGGGATGGTCACACACGCAGACTCACCGTAATAGACTTAGTATGTACAGCCGCCAGTAATTCCCTCTTGCGCCTGTCGAACGCCGCGGCAATATCCTCGACAGCCTGACCGGCGTCAGTCCTGTGGAGTAGGTTGCCAGACTCCAGCGACACCGGGCTGTCCCGACTCCCACATTTCAAAATCAGAGGTCGTTTCGAGGACTGACCTCGACTCGTACCGAAGCTGGACCTGTGGGACAGAGGCTCGTGCTTCTTCCGCGATCCACGGATGTCCTCGTGGAGGTTGCTTCCGCTCGTGCTGCGCCGCACCGACGACGGACTGCCCCGATTTAATATCCGGTCCGAGGCACCGTCGCCGAACAACGAGTACCCTCGTGACTGCGCACTGCCTCCGAAATCTGAATTAATACTCCTGTTGCTTTCACTGCGAGAAAACTGACCACCATCGTGACTCGATAACCGCGGGTGTGAACCTCCGAGGTCCGAGTTGATGCTCCGACTGCTATCAGTACGGTGCACGGAATTCCGCGACGGAGGTCGGTCCGCGTTTCTGGATGATGGTCGCTCATTCCGAGACGAAGATTTGTCCATATTCCGCGAAGGAGGTCGATCCATATTTCTAGAATGGGGCCTGTCCGCGTTTCTTGATAGAGGACTGTCAGCATTTCTTGACAGAGGACGTTCTGTCCGAGACAGCGGTCGTTCCATATTCCGCGAAGGAGGTCGATCCATGTTCCTTGAAGGAGGTCGATCCATGTTCCGTGAAAGAGGTCGATCCATATTCCGTGAAGGTGGGCGATCCATGTTTCTGGATGGTGGTCTGGATGATGGTTTCGGACTATCAGAGTTAATACTGCTGCCACTTTCGGACTTCCGGACTCTTGATGCCGTGTGCATCGGGCCATATTCATGATGGTGCCGGTCTCCACTACTAGCCGTACGCTGCACCTGTCGTTTTGGGGAATGTACATCTTTGTCTACCGTTGTTCCACTGGCACTACGTTGAACTTGTCGAGACTTCGTCCTGGGACTCGGAGTTGCATTAATATTACTTCCACTGCACGAACGTCTTACTCCTGTTGCAGAATGATGATCTCCATTTCCATTCCATGGACTATGTCTATTCCTGTCTGCACTATCCACACTATCCACACTATCCGTGCTGTATATCCGCGAACGTGTCGTATACTCTCCGTCGATTGCACCGGCACTTTCACTCCGTCGAACGCGATGCTCGCCACAAAACTCTTCTTCGTAGGTTTCTGATCTCCGCAGTCGTGAGCAGTATTGGCAACCTATTTTGTTCTGCGCCTCGGATTCAAACATGACAGTCTTACCTCCCTTTAGTCTCATGGAGGCTTCGCTGCTCTTACCTTGCGGGGAATCATGTTTGTGAGCTGCTCCTGATGAAGTCTTACATGGAGATTTACTAGATCGAGGACTAGGACTCGACACTTGACTTCTACGGTCGGACAAACTCGGAGTGAGTGGACGGTGGCCATCCTCGCGCTCGCTGCGCTTTCTTTGCCGACCGTCATTCATCGTATCAGTTTTTTCTCTGCTAGTATGCCCATTACGTTTCGACACAGTTCCTTCTGATGGATGTCTCTCATCGACGTTATCTTCTCTCGACTGTCGAGAAATACGTCCCAGGTCCCCAGACATATTTTACCGTTACATTTACCTCCAAATTACACAACTCTATAACAGTCTCATCAGCCAGCAATCCTTCTCGCCGTACGTTGACTTTCTGATGTCACCACACATAGTACCAGTGATAATCCTTCCCTGGCATAGAACAACCACTACCTTTTTGAAATGCCTGTCAGCCAACCCGGGGCCTGGTGAACACAGAAACAAGTGGTTATAGGCTATCAGTTCAGCTCAGTGGAGCGTGGTGGATATCCTGATAAAATCCCAGTGATTAGACAGACCCTGGTGATTAGACAAGACCCTGCATGGCCCTCCACGGCACACAGCAGACCCTCAACCTGCAGATACCCCGTGTCAATACGCACTCCAATTACACACAAATCATTATTTCCGTATTTAAGTTAAACTGCCGTCGTCGACAGACCTCCGAGATTTTTTTTCACCACGGTTGACAACACTTCCCTGAAGGTTAGGGTTGATAAGTAGATGGGGGGGTTGTTAGTATGTCTGCTTCACGTGTTGAATTACAACCTGTTTGACTATCACAGTTAGAGCAGGATCCATTCAGGTTCAAATGAACATCACCGACTGCATGCACTGATGAGAAGTCTTCCTCCCAGTTCACGAGCCATAGCGTCGAGTCACACTTCTTCTTGTCCGCAGATGTCCGTCCGTCGTCTTTCAAAGTAATAAACAAACTGCACTGGAATGTCAACTATTTCATTCAGGTGAAAACCCCCCTGTCTTCCCTTCAAATCACAGACTTGTGGACACTTCTCCTCCTGCACACCCAATCATAATCCAAGGTGCTCCAGCCACCAGCATGGTCAACACTCGTCCCCCAAATGAATTTACTCACATGGTTGAGCTCCATGGACGTGTCATAAATCACTGTCTCGGGCACTTCACAGTGGGCTAAAGACAAGAGGATCTCTTCAAACAACAGGTTTGTTACCTGTGTATCCCAGTACACCTCCAGGCACACGGACGACAAGTACACCTACCGTCGTAGTGGCTGTCACAATCCGTGTACAGTACCGTACACTCCTACAGGTGAAACGTTGAGTTCCGGCTAAGAAAAATCTTCATGCTCCGATGTAGGATTTTTATCATGGATATCACACAGCCCCCATTATGTTTGCACAAATAAAGGATAGAAAATTACTCCAGGATAATCCCAGCGTGACCGAAGCCTATCCCAGGTACGAGGCTGCTGGCTCGGCAGGTATTCTCATGTGTTTGCGGGGCTCTTGTCTCGGTGATGTAGGGGGCACGTCGGGTGATGCGAGGGGCCCACCTGGTTACATGCACATTTGTAGACGGCCTAGAACGAGGACGTCCTAACTCTGTCGCATGGATTGCACACAGACTGTTCCAGGTCACCAGTGGTTAGAAAACAGGCTGGATTCACAAGTAAACATGTCAAACAAAATAGTACACGCTGTCACTCCCGACACATTCTGATTCCCCGACTTCACAGAATATCGTACATGGTGTCAACATTTTCAACAGTCATGCAGTTTCGATTTCATAATATCAATTCCATGAATATCAGAAATAGTATGGCACGTATTCAATCTGATACACACATATTATATCAAAAGAATTATACTAGTGTAATTATCGCCCCATGATATTTGCCTTGATAACCATCCAATTAGTCATGCAAACTGGTACCAGGTCGTGATCAGTTTATCTACATGCAATATCAAAGATCTTGGTTTACTTCTGGCAGCTTGTGCTCCGATGGTTATCACCATATATCCATTCATGTAAACTCCAAATAAAGTCGGCAGTAACTTGAACGCCATTCACAGCTCATGCATACCTGTTCAATACTGCACACAATATTTAACGGGGAACTTAATCGGATCTCAACATGTAAAAATAGACGACAGATCATAGACTTTCTGCATGTTAATAGGCATGATAATAGCCCTGCTTCAAAGGAGGTGAACATAGAGTGCCACCTAAACTGTCCCCGAGTGACTTTAATGAGACCTGGCTCAAATTAATCCTATAATCTGCTTACTTTTGAGGTCTACCACCACCAGTTAGTTGTATAAAGTATGTGCTGTACTAGTAGAGTACATAAGCAGTCGACATAACACTGACCCTAATAGCTGTTCATTCATACATCACTATAGCAACACCTAATAATCAAATAAAGATTTTGTAATCCATTTTATTCACATTCTGTACTTTAAACAAATACTGGTAAGTATTACAAATGTTCGGCTTCCAAGTGAGTGATAATTGAGTTATTAAAAAGCACTGAACATTTATTCTTACCATCATCATTCTATTGTTAATTTCATATTGGAATGCATTGTCGTATTGTTAACAATACAAATACGAAGTATTGTTGAAATGTATTATCATTGTTGCATAGTGACTGTCAACATCAACAGGAATTCATATCCCAGACATTTGAAAACCATGCAGTAATTTGAAAACCATGCAGCCAACTTGAAGCCACATAGAAAACTTGATGAACAGTGACAGAAAAATAGAAAAATATACATAATATATATAATATATGTGTGTCGATGAGTGAATATGGAGTTTAACATCGCTGCTGGAATTGTTCACCCATTTGCGATGAAAGTATTTGTGTATCAATGAAAGTATTTGTATGTTTTCCATTAGAACTGCACTTTCCTTTCAGTGTTTTCCTTTTGTAATTCTGGTTTTCAATGAATGACACCATAGTTCAATACAAACACGCTGTTACGCTGTGCAAACTAGGATGCCTCCACAAACTCGCTTAAAGTTAACTCGGTGTTGACAAATGAAATTTCTGTCATTGCAATCCACACAGGAAAGTGAAGAAACAAATTCCTTTTCGAACTTCAAACTTGTCTTAAAATTATAATAAAAAGGATTAGATGTTTCTTCCAAACATATTGCAATGTTCAGTTTTGTCAATATTCTCTGTGAAGGGAGGTGGTAGGAGAAACGTCTGCAGCCTAGAAGCAGACGGCTGCTGTTGTTGTTCATACATTGACGTCGTCATTTCGACTTCTCACCAGGTAACATGTACATTCTACATGTAATAGTTAAAAGATAATATAAAAAAAATGGAGAAGCAAAGTTTGAACTCGGTCAAAATTGCAAAACATTTTAAAATAACAACTCAATAATCTCTCATTGAAAGGTGGGGAAGCAAAGTCTAAACTCGGTCAAGTTTTGAAATTATAACTCGAGATGATCTCCCATTGAAAACTGGGAGGCAAAATTGGGAAAAGTTTTGAAATAATAACTCAAGATTATCTCCCATTGAAAATGAAAATCTCGTCAGGTCGAGGGGTCACGAAAAACAGTGTCCAGCAACAAAGGGAGAGTCCATTTCAGCTCTCTAATCCTACTGAAATGCTTTTCTCAGCAAACCATGAAATTCTCCACATGCTCTGATTGGGCTGATGGTCTGCGCTCCGTCTCCGTTTGATGTCCAGCCTCTCTCTGAGACTACATACCACGTCCTCAAAGACCAAGCCACTTCTGATGCAATGGAGAATGGTAGTCGAGATATACAATCGACTTAAGGTCAACATTCCTTTAGAATGTTAAACAACATTAAATCTTGGAATTTCTTAACCATTATCCTTCAAGCTTGACAGGTCAGAGGTTTGCCGACCTCACCCATGGAACATTATGTCAACCCGCAGTTTATTATCCGCTACGTTTACGTATTGTCACGCTCCCAAAACAGCATCTATAGGTCATCAGTAGACCCTGGCACGTTCTAACACCTACAGGTAATTTGTAACTTTATGGTGTTAAGAGAATTCACACCTCAATGAAAATTCGTTCAGTTAGTTTGAAAAATGGGTCACGATTTCAAACACTAATCGCCAGACATGAACCAGATCACGATATACTTGCATAAAGGTAAGGAAACCAAATATTTGTTCAGCAGCGAAAACGTCTTTACGTTACATAAGAGCAGGGTTCTTTGACTTTGTGAGTGACGGACTGGTCTGGAAATTGACAAGGACAAGGGCTACTTTGTGAGTTTCAATTAGAATATTCCTGAGAGGGTCTCTTGTACAATAGACAAGCAAGTCAATCACGTGAATCTGAAGTGACCCTGGACAACATTGCATAACCCAGCCCCCAGGGCATGTGTCTCAGCAGTGTGTATCGCAAACAGAGACGATCTGTCACCGGGGAATCTTGTCACCAAGGAATATCGTAGTCAAGGAATATCGTAGCTAAGGAATATCATTAGTATTCTACCTGAAGCTGGATTTTAGCAGGGTCAAATGTCCTCATTTAGAAACAGCCAGGTAGCAATCAGTCCTACCCAAGTTTTCAAAGCCAAAACTTGCTTGGTAAACAGACAGACAGACAGACTATCAAGTATTGCTGAAGCATTGGAGCTGATTACATCTGAACTTAACTTGGAGAGGGTGCAATATAACTGCCATAGAACTATAGAACTTCATTTCATTAATTATTTGAATGTGATTATTTCAATGAAACAAGTCATCTATATATATATATATATATATTACATAGGAATTTACATGTATAAATGTACAACCAATGACTAAACGAGAATGACCCATTTATTCAAAGTTGAAGTGCATTCCTAAAAGATCACTTTGTCAATACAGTAATCCTGGGCTGTTAAAGCAATAAACGGGAAAGTAATCTAAATATAAAGACAAGAAGAGTCCCTATTCAAATAGCTGATGTATGTTACCAATACCAGCCCATGTACTTCAATCTGGTTTGTTACAATATTTAACTGTTGACAAAGGAATTGGAGATTGGACATGTTTGAAGAAAAAATTGATAAACCTAGTTTAAATAGTAAATCTACTTAGTACAGGCATATCACACACAAAAATCATCTATCATTAAGTTTAAAATTCTTGGTGAATACAAAACTGAATTACTGAGTCTATAATAACCCACACAATTCAAACCCTATCATTCGTAACATTTCTCCATCTGAGAAATATCTATATAATAATGCCGGAGTCCTTGACAGCCCTTCTGGACAAACACACACAGAGAGTAACTATATACTTAGTGTATCTGATCAAGCAATACATATACAAGATTAAGTGTTATGTGAATATACAGGATCATCCAAGCCTTTCCTAGCGAGAGTTTACCATGTACACAACATCTATGGTCGGAGGACAGAGTTTACCTATGTCAGCATTAAAAATGCACTCAACCTTGTAGTTGAAAGCTATTCTGTTATTTAGTACACGTATTGTACTTGGACATTATTGGAAATCCGGGCGATGTACAGATGCAGGGCTAGGATGGAATGTAGGCTAGTGATACCCGACACGGCACTGTGACAGATCAAGTCAGTTCACTGTTCAGTGTCTGTGTCTCAGTTCACATGGGGATCGTTTCAGTTCACATGGTGATCATCTCGGTTCACATGGTGATCATCAAAGTTAACATGGGGATTGTCTCAGTTCACATGGGGAATTATCAAAGTTCACTAGGCGATCATCTCGGTTCATATGGGTATCGACTGGGTTTTGTCTCAGTTCACCTGAGTACCGCTTCACAAAGCTCTCATATCCACTAACAGACAAGAGCGCTCTCTAGTAGCAATCATTGAGATAGATACGAGAGAGTGCTATGAATATTGTTTCAAGAAGCCCTCTTATCCACTATGATATGAGAGCTTCATGAATACAAAAGCATTGTGAAATGATACTGTGTGTAAGAATACAAACCCAAGGTTCAAATCTGAATCGTGCTTGGGTCCAGGTATCTCTTCTTGGTGGAAACATGGATCAGTTTAAAGGCATAATATCACAGTCTGACACAAATTAAGTGGTCGTTTTGGGCAGAATTGTAGTTAAAAATGCAAAGTACATGCTCTTAGCATACACATAATCGCTATTGTACCTCCA
>JAUTBV010141548.1:0-11291 GCA_032361325.1 Lepetodrilus fucensis
GTATGTCAAGTGAATGTATTTTGCAGTTGTAGCTAAGAACTAGTCCAAAACAACCATAAATATCTGTGATATTATGCATTTAATGCTCTCCCTGCTGGTTTAAACACATGCACAGCTCTTTAGGGCATCTCCAGTTGCCTTTAAATACTTGTTTCTTTGATGGTGGGTGTCTTTAAATACTTATTTCTCTCTCCATGCTGGATTATGCACAGATACTATAAGGCATCGCCAGTTGCCTTCAGCATGGAAATGGTTAAATAAGTCAGTATTGACATTAATCCATATTATTTTAATTTAAAAAAAAAAAGTGATCAAAACTCATCATATCTGGGCGTAAGATTCCTGCAGTGACGTTAAGCAATTGATGACTAATTTTCCGAAAACACTTTTTTATTTTCAGAATATGTTGAAGTAATGGATGGCCACGTAACCGTTTGCCGTGACTCAGTGAGAGGCAAATGTCAGCGCCCACTGTGCAAATATTACCATATTGCTGTGATCTTGCCGCCAGCATCGTAGTCTGTCGGAGGAGGAGGGGCCTCCGGAGATCTCGTCGAGGGACCCCCGGAAAAGGAACCCCCTAACAGCCACCAGGGTCAAATGTCTCAAGCATCATCAGCTCTACTTATATTGTTCAACCAGTTCACCAGTTGACTGGCCTGAATGTACAGGCAGTTCGGCGGATCGCCTGTCTGTCTGTGCGTGTGTGCGTGTGTTCAGTTGGATTCTGATTGGCCGTTCTGCACATCGGAAGATTACGAAAATGCATGTTTTTAAGAAGAGAAAAAAGAAATCTTCCTTTTTTAATCTTTAATATATTTATTTTTTTGGCGATGTCATGTTATGTTGATAAACTGTATAATAAGGTCAATGCATGATGGCATTCTGTTTTTGAAGATTTACTGGTATTTATTTATATTTTATTTAACATGAAAAAGTGCTTTTAGTGATAGTGATAATTTGGGTGAAATTTCAAAGATGATATCGGAAATTTCTGATGATTGCTTGCTTGATGAGTAGGCGTGGCTTGCCTAGCTCTGCCCACCTGGCCTAGCCCCGCCTCCTGGTAATACAGCCCTGTGTCCAAAGTACGGTAGTGGGGGTGGGTGTCGTCTTCTGGGGTCAGAGGTCATTGCTGGAAATGTTACCATGACTACTAGTAAATCTTTCTGATAGTTTATTGAAGGATAATATTGCAGTATTATTGTGTAAAAAGTTACATCACTTTCCAAAATCATGACTAAGAAAAAAACACTTTTAATTATTTCAGAATTTTGATCAACCACCACTGATAAATTTAATCAAGATTTCACATAGATCCAAAACAAATTGAATATACTTTTTTTCCCCCGTATCTTTTATATTTCTTGTTTTATAACATTATTAGCAGATCCTGGCGTCGGTTGGGACATACTTCTGGTGCATTTCCCCGACCTATTGTTTTTCAGGTCCGGGAGCTCTTTGTTATATTGATGTCTCGTTCCCATCCCAACCGATGCACCCGACCTCCGACCCCCGACCCCTGTAGTGGGGACGCGATCCCCACCCCCTCGTACTCCTTTGCTTCAGTATACTGCTCTAATAATATAACATTGTAGACTTCAAGTGCAAATATATCCTGTAGTATGTCGACTTGCGTTGTGCTGGGGTTTCAACCATTGAGGGATAAAACTGACGCACACTTTGTAAATGTGGTCAGTATTTTTTTTTAAAGCTCTACTGACTGAATCTGTTGATCATCTCCATGTGCCATAAAACAGGTCTCTGTTAGTTTGGATGTCGGCATCCAGTTAGACGCAAGACGTAACAAAGTCTCTGCTAGTTTTGGTTCGTTTCTATCCAGACAAGTGATAGAACACAATATCTCTATTGTTATGGTTGTATAGTTGGTGATAGTGTGGTAGTATATCATCGTTACGACGATGCGTAGTAGTGTGATTTTTTTTTTTCTTCGGGCGGACATTTTACTGAAACTTGTCGACTGAAAGGTGCATAAATGTTTTAGATACTGTTAGAGCACGTCTTGTTAAATAACATTGAAATAGTGCTATATGTTCTACGGTATCTGTAATTATTACATTTTTAGACTTGTTACAGAATGTTCAATTGTTGCTTTTTTTTATTTTAAAGATCTATTATTTTTCTTTTTTAAACACGAAAACAAAACCAAATTTTACATATATTATGAGTACATAAGTAAAATGCCATTGAACTTTCCAAAGATGTCTGGAAAGTAACTATACGACCTTGATGAAGGTCACAACTCTTTCCATGTGTCCTTATATACCTGAAAGTGATAAAAGTCTGTATATATATTTCTCATAAAAGTGTTCACACGGTGATGTTTTTTTTTGTAGGGAGACATTACATACATATCAACTTCAAAAGTTGTTGTTTTATTAAAAAGGTTTTTCTCTTGTTTCTGTAAGAAATGATGAACATGAAATGTTAGCTACTGCTGTATCCCCGATTACATTGTTTATTAACATGTCTCAAAGAGACTTGCTGAACAAAAACAATCGGTAAAAACCTTGGACTAAAGCTCTAGCACATGAAAAATACAACCTAAGTTGTCGTTTTGTTTGATTTTTCGTAAAACCTAAAAAAGCAGAGTTTTAAAACCTGAATGTTAGTTTTGTGAAGTTTTATGTTCTGATTTTCAAGAAAGACCACTGAGGTTCTTATTGTGGAATACAAGTGGAAACACGGCGTTAAAAAAACACCCAAATGTCGCCTAGGTTTTATCGTAAATGATTTGTTTTACCAATGGTATAAAAGTTATGTTTTTAAGAAAATTTTAACCATATTTTCACTGTTGATTTTTAACCATCCAGTGGTATGACGTAGACAAAATATAATGTACCAACAATTATGCTAGTATTTGTGATACTGTATGTATTTTGTATGTGTAACCCAATGTATCGCCATGGATACGAAATCAATGTAATTGTAACCTGTATGTATCATCATTGATATGAAATCATTGTAGTTTTCTGTATCTCCATGGATACAAACATCATTGTATTTGTACCGTATATGTGTCACAACTGACACGGTTCATTGTAGTTTTACTATGTATGTATTTCCATGGGATTGGTTCAATGTAGTCGTCAACGATATCGCCACGGCAACACCCTTTCGAGGACTGCTCTTCGGTGTTGCCATGGCGATGGTAACTATGATGTGCTGTGTGTTTCGGTAATCCAACTCCAACCTTTTATAAATTTAATTAAGGTCATCCTGCCATCTATTCAAATATCTAACAAAATATTTTAATCACAGTTCCATTTTGACGTATTAAATTAAAATGTTCATGCAAAGATTTAAAAAGAAATTGTGGTGCTTTCTTCATCTGCGGTATCCCTCTATCTCTTGTCCCACATCCATGTGGATGAAATACTCCCCTTGTGACATCAAGCACTAATTCATTCATTCAAAAATCATAAAGTGAAATTACTGTGATATTTTCGACAAGAAAGGTCTCTACGCGAGTGGAGTATGGAACGATGTCGTTCACACACTGTAGCCTTGTTGTCCAATTAGTCTCTCCACCATGGGGACACATCATATATCATAATGTACATTGTAGACTTTTTTCTTTTTGTTATTTCTCTGTTGTTTTGAATTCCTATTGAATACAAGGGCTATGTGTGTGAAACACGCCGAGCCGCTTTGTTGAATAATTGTTACTAACAATGAACTTGTTTATTTTTTGAATGCCAGTGACGAAAGGACATAAAATGTTCAACTTCAAGGTATTTTGGACCCCCGCCCCCCCCTTATGTATGAACTCCAGCCGGACTTGTTCCTTCACCAAATGCTTGTAAGCTTCGAGTGAGCTAGTTGCCCAAGGACTGTCAAACAGTTCAACCCAGGATAAGCCTAATTTGAATTGAAAAGCGCCTTTGCAGCACAGCTACGAAAAAACTGAAAAAACTCTCTCTTTGAGGAATTTCTTGGAAAGACAGTAGTGTCCACACTGCTTGGTCTGTGTTGCTTGCTGCCTGTAGGGTATTGAAGGTTAAAAAAACAGGTTTTGGACTCGCTGGCGTTAACTCGCTCCGTGTGTGCGTCTTGTCCGTTCATACGTACGGTACGAACGTGCGTGCCTGGGTCACAAGCAGGAGTTTGTTTGCTCGCTCATCGATGCTACCTACCTTCCTACCACTAGTTCTGCTACCATGCTTTTTAGCCTTTCTTCAGTGGCTCTCTACTACTGTTGCTGCTATTATTATATGTATCAAATCTCGGCTTCACTAGTATCTGTCTGCATAGCTCTATGTATGTGTCAAACACTCGCCAGATTGAAATAAATACTAAAATTACAAATATATTCTGAAACCAACCTAGTGTGTGTGATTATTGCCTTATTTGCATGCATAACACAAGAGAGTCACGTGGGCACGGACACAAACTGGACCGGGAGAGCAGTGTTAATCTAGGTACATACACTGGTTGCATTTCTTTTTAAGCTCAGTATACAGAATTCCATGGCTGCCTTTAATTTTAGGCTTAGTATACAAGATTTCATGGCTGCCTTTCTTTTTTTGCTCAGTATACAGCCTCTCCTCCAAGAGGTGGAAACGTTTATGTTAAGATTTTAAAGAATGCTTGTCAACGAAATAGCTATTAAAGGCATATTGCATTCTTCAATTGTAAAGGAATTTTGCACAAAAGTACAAAACTGCTCAAATAGATTCTCAGAAAATGGCGATTCACAATCGAGGAATAAAAGCATTCTTGCAGAATTTAATTATTTAAAAAAAGAAAATGTTTCTTTTTGTTTTAATTTGTAAATTCTTTGAACATTCTAGGCTCCATGTGTATATTTATTTATATGCATGTTGGTTATTTCGTTGGTAGGCTTGTAAATGCTGAATAAAAGAATCTATCGCTAAAAAGATATCTGCATCCAGTTTATGATTCTAGGGTAGCAGTGTCTCTTCCCATGCTCAATACGACTTCATTACCCATAGGCCCTAACTCTGGACTGCACCAATAGGCCCTAACTCTGGACAGCATAAATATGCCATAACGCGTGGGTTATCATGCACCAGGACGCTTCAGCTACAAACTTTGGGAAAACACTTTTTACCATCCTGCCAGTTGCCCACATATATCTTGTTCTCGCCAGTCAAGGTGTCAGTCTTAACCGTATTCCAAAACATTGGCATGATTTCTATCCTTGTATTCATACACCCTCACTAATACTTGATCTGATTGGTCAGTGTATGACACTGTTTTCCCTTACCTTCGCTGCACCGATATCGGACTTCTCCAGAATACAAGTACATTTTCCTGTTAAACAAGAACTTTCTATGAATCTAGGTTCCGACTTTTGTCAATAAGCCAGTATAATCTTGGTATCTCTGGTTAAAAAACAAAACAGCCAAATAAATCCCCTGATTTTGTGGAAGAAATAAAATAAATAAATAAATAAAAATCATGCATTTTGACGACACATATCGCTCGACATTCCAGAACAAAAGACACAGAATCAAACGTCTTCAGAGTAGATCTCTCTCTTTTAAACACATACATCCAACTGCTTGAAACACATACATCCAACTGCTTGTAAACACATACATCCAAATGCTTGCATATTTGCCATGGCAAATTTTTCTAGAGCTCCTATAAAATTATTTTTTATTCTTCTAGATAAAGTATCGATTATGATATATTTTAATATATTTTTTAGCTGTAGCAATATCCAAGGGTTTTGTCTCCGTATTTTATTTAGAGCATTTTATAACATGTGTGAGATGTTTCTGTACCTGGGTTCTGTATTCCGCGTCCTGTCTGTTGCATTGCTTGCTGTCCAATTTTTGCAAGCATCTAGAACTAATACTATCCTATATATAGACATATACATATATATATATATACGAGCTTCTGCACTGTCATTGTCTGCATCATTGCATCCTAGGCCAGGCCAAGAATTCCGATACCACAGTCTATCGATACTTAGTTATAACCCCCAAAGACCTAGGTCTCTAAACATTTCAGAAAAGGGCAATTGCAATTGACAATTATTCAGAAATCCAAAATGACCTTTTTTGTTTGTTCGATGCAGTATTCTTAAGTATCGGATGCTGTTCAAAAGATACTGCATTTAAGTTCAGATGAAAGAAACACGGTTTAAGAAATACAGCTGTCGAATTTGACGAGACCGTCGACAAATTTATTTATGGTAATTTACTCTCGTTACTTTAATTGACAATATTCTGCAATTGCTTATTTCCGATTCATCTTGCCCTGGGGCGGGTCACGTCGGATTTGACGAAGCTTTTTTTTTTGCAGAATCTCCTTCTTGATCTCACTGTTCCATCCGCCTCCATATAAGGTCACAAAATGGCTGCCATGCCAATATCCTATGGGAGGGGGATTCCTCGCTTGTTTTAACCCGTAGTACAAGATCCCCCACCCAGCTATTACCCAGCCCCTGTCCTGTAGGAAGAAAGGGTAGGGTGTAGTGTAAAGAAAGAGAGAGGGGAGCTTCTTCGAGCCTTGAAGCTACTTCTTCAGACACTTCACATCCAAAAAAAAAAGCTTTAATAGCTAGCTTGCGAAATCTGTCTTCTTTTTGTTTTGTTTTTTTGCGTCCATGCAATTTGTGCAATTGCTCATTTGTAAAAGTGTTAAGCTGCCATGAGGGGGAATATGTGCAATATCGTTGCTTCATTGATCTGATGCCTGCTGAGGAAGCAACCTGTGCAACCAGTCTGTGCAACCAGCTGTGCAACCTGTGCAATGCTTCCAGCGTGGCAATGCCAGAAGAAGCTTCTCTCTCACACGTAGTGGGTGTATTTCTCAAACAACAGGCCCCACAATATTTCTGGTGCTCTATAAAACAGCCCCCCAAGCTGTCATGTTGATCTCCATTTTTTTATACCCTCCAGAAAAATTATTTCATACATTGTTCTGAAACCTAAACAAATCATTACTCTTTTCTTATTTCATGCGAGCAGGCGAGCCAAAGATGTCTTCCTTGACAAGTGTCGATGATGCGCGTCTAGTCAGGCAGTATGTGTGTGCACGTTTACAAATATCGAGAAATAAGCCTTTCTATTTCGATACTTAGGCCAGAAGAAAAATAGTTGTGTTTTTGGTAACCCGACCTTTCTATAATCTATTTTAATACTTTAATAAATTGTTGTATTTTTGATAACCTGACTAACCCAGGTTCTGATATGTGACTGAAAAGTTGTTGTCACATTAATTAGTCCTTAGGAAGATCTATTTTATTGAAATCACTTCTATTACTTTGGCAAGGATAAGAGTTACACTGAAAAGAAAACTGATTAAAACATAATCATTAAAACATATAGTAATATATACATGTATATATACTTATTATGTTACATAATATATTCTGTCCCATATCTTTTGGAAATGTGAACTGAAACACAACTATTTTATTTGGGGCTTTAACGACAATCACTTGGTAAATAGCCTATCTCTAATTACTTCTAACTGAACTCTTAGTTTTTTTATGTATTTTTTTTTATCTCTGCAACAAATATAGCATTGTCTCCATAATAATAAAATGGTGTTGGTAGTCTGACTCTTGCTGCCTGGCTATGACAATTACAACCAAGGTTATTTTTTTTAACACACCGAACAAAAGACTAATGGAACAAAATTATTTTTTTTTATATCCTTTAGGGTGGTTGACATTGTTATTTTTTGTAAATATTTTTTTTTTAGGTTTTCAATCGTCTTCTCTATTGGACAGTGAAAAGTCCACTCACTGTAGAAAAATAAAATTATTTTCAGATGTACTTGTGTCTAATGTGTTTATAGCAAAGTGAAAATCCCTACGTTATAGATGGAGCAGCCAGATTTTGAATATTTCACATGGGCGGTATTAACCGGAAAGGAATTGTTATACAGATTAGAGATCATGCAGGGGTCCTGTCTCCTTATATATACACACCAGGGTATCGTTTCTCAAAGCTCTCATATCCACTATGAGACCATAATGCCCTTGAAAGCGCACAATCCCCATGTATTAGAGATCGCTACGAGAGTCCATGTGGTCTTGTAGTAGATATGAGAGCTTCGAGAAACGATACCCTTGGGAAGTAGGATCATGTGACACTATTTTGGCCAAATCAGATTCAAGATCAGAGCCCCCAATGAAAACTGATATCAGAAACGGTAAAACATTCATACAACTCCCCTCTACATATAATTTGTGTCATTCTACTCATACATAGAGAATCTCACCCAAGTGTCTTGGAATATCAAATATATCAACACGAGTCGTGAAAGTTATTAAATCCATAGTGATCCTCGTTGTAAATGGGTGAAAGATTCCTGCAGCGACGTTAAACTCCATATTCGCTCACTCATAGTGACCCAAAATATCTATTTTGTAGCATTCACCATATATGGGTTTATAAACCATAATCTACAACATCATACATCATATATATTGCAGGTTCTGTGTTTTATGAAACTGATCTGTGGTGAACGATGCTAAATTTACATTTTCGCTTTCTCGCTCTGTAGAATGATGCAGTTTCTATGTAGAGTGTATTGTGAAATTCTTTACAATTTCTGATATCAGATTTCATTGAAGATGAACACAAAAATTACAATCTTACAGATTGAGTAATAAGTGAAAGGATCTTGAAAACAGTTATAAATCCCAATTTAAAAAAAATATATATTGAGGGAATCGCAGCTGTTTCTTTTGTGTACAACAATTTGTGAAACAATGAGTTATCTCCCCTGGCATATGCACATCCACATTATGATACAAAGAGTTGGATTGGTTTATAATTTTAGAATACCCACCAAGAAACTTCACAATAAAGTTCCCGATACTTTGCCACTACTGATAAGATGGCTTCCCCACTTCACTCGATAACATAAAACATTTGAAAAATAAATACATGATTGTATCCTCCATTATTCGGGGTCAGAGATGTAGCGTATGAAAACAGTCACCAAGTCTGTGTCTTAAGGATGCAGCAGAGTGGATATGAAGATTACATGCATTACAGGGTATTGTTTCTCGAAGCTCTTATATCCACTATGAGACCATAGTGTTCTCGCAAGTGCATGATCCTCCGTGTATTAGAGATCGCTACGAGAGTCCTTATGGTCTTGTAGTAGATATGAGAGCTTCGAGAAACGATACCCAGAACATTTAATTTGACATATCACATGAACTCAATTTAAGTAACCCTGCCGCAAGATTACAAAACGTTTTTGAGCATGATTTCATACTTGACTACAAATTTTCCTCACAAATCTTCTATTGAGCTTCAACATGAAATTGTACTCAAAATGTTTCATAATCTCAGGGCCTGGTGCACAAATATTGAGCTTATTGTAGACAAGGCATCCTGTCGAACAAGAAGGAAAATAACATGAAGTCTTATTCGGCTAATGAATGCTAAACAGTCTGAGTAACCTAGCAGTGGAATGACAAGTACGACCTTTTAACACCTATAGGTATGACGTGGAGGCAGTTCGACAGGAAAGCAGTAATACTTGCTGAGAGTAGAGAACACAAAACACAAGACGGTCATACTTATTTAGTACATATTTATTATATATACAAAATATGAAAATACATTTAAATCATGCCAGTTTATTGACAAAGGTTTACAAGTAGAAAGTTATCACTACTAGTCTGCACCACACCCTCGAGTTTGAAAATATAACAAAAATTAACATTTTCTAAACTTAAAATCAACAGTGGAGTTGATTTACCGTTGATAAATTCAGGTATGTCAAAACTACATGGATCTATAATAAATATGTACAAGTAAAATTATTAAAGGCATAATATCACAGATGTTTGTGGTTGTGTTGGACTATTTCTTAGCTACAACTGCAAACTACATTCAGTTGACATACATAAAATCATGTTTATACTTCCAAAAAGCTTTCCACCGCTGTTTGGTAGACACATATCTAGTACAACCCCCTGTAGTCTACTGATAGACAACCTGAATGTGGTCGTATTGTTATTTCCTTCATTAAGTCAATGCAAGGGGACATAACTCAGTGATACGACTTAAACATATAATACACACATTTAAAGTTTTCTCACAATTCGTTCATAGTTCAGTTGATGCATCTAAGACAAGATAAATAGCGGAACATTCCCTATATTCATATAAAACATTAATATTTTGATAACTATTGAGTACTGGGGACTAAGTACATCAGTAAATAACAACTTTTGGGTGGATAAATCAAACGTAATATACAGGTCAATCAACTGTGATATTATGCCTTTAATATTACAATGATTACATGTACATAAAATATGAAATATCTGAGAGAAACCCATGGCATAGGGCCATATTTCCATAGGCAGTTTTATGGAATGATAATATTGCACATTATTTCATACAAGCACATTATTTCATACAAGTACACAAGTGATACGTAAAACAAGCTGCATGGGTAACTGATATGACTGTTGAAATACTGGTATAAGACACTAAAAGACAGTAGGTACAAAGAATTCCCACAATTTCCCACTTTTAACAAAACAGAGCTATTAGATACAGGAATGAAGGTGATCTGTATGTAACACAATGGTTGACTGCGTGCAATGAAAGGGTTCTGCATATGATGCAAGGATTGACTGCAAATACTGCATCATGTATTGGTGACATTGGGTGACGCTGTATTTATTAAAGGGCCTAGGTGTGTATTGGTGACATTGGGTGTACTGAGTGCCTAGGTGTATCCAGCATACTGTGGGGTTGACTGCTGGTACTGGGTGTACTGAGATGGGGGGTACTGACTGCCAGAAGGGTAGCGCTGTCGGGCGCTATGTCTGGTGTGGCTGCCACTCGGTCTACGCTGCTGCTGCTGTTGCTGCTGATTTCGCTGTAGGATCGGGAGACCGCCTTGCTTCGACAGTTCCTGTACAGCCGTGAAGTGACACTTGGTGACCAACTGAAGGTCCTCGAACACTGGACGAGAAAATAATATATTAGCATGAAAGAGGAACTAACATTTTTTTAAATATATATATTTGAACATTTCACCCATACAAAATTATTTATTTTTTAAATTTCATTTATTATTTATTTATTTTATATTACTTTCTTTATTTCTGTATTTATTTATTTATTAAAATGTTTAATATTTTTGGTAATTGGGCTTAGAGCCACTTAAAATGTGTCACTTTAGAGCACAAGGAAATCTGCAACATCCATAGCGCTGAATGTTGCAGTAAATCTGCAAGCACCGGCTGGTACTGACAAGACCAAGGATGATAACTGCATTGCCACTCTACAGTCAGTGCATCCTATCAA
>JAUTBV010141559.1:0-11291 GCA_032361325.1 Lepetodrilus fucensis
TTTACTGCAACATTCAGCGCTACAGATGTTGCGGGTTTCCTCCTGCCCTAAACTGACAAGTCGTGATATTAGTGAAACATTCTAGAAAGTGACTTGAAACAAATTCAAACAAACAACAACAAACCAAAAAAATACATTTTGTATATCTATTACCTGTACAGGGAGTTGTGATTATCATAGATCTGCAACTAGATCTGCAACAGGACCTGAATTGCTATAATTTTTATAAATAATTAAATGTTTAATCGACACAGATTGGCGAAAGATTTCTGCAGAGATGTTAAATCTCCATAATCACTCACCCTATGTCAATAAATAAAAATAATAAATGGTAATAAAATTAGGAAATGATACGACTTTCCTATGTTTAATTTCTTGCAGATGGAGAACCAAGTGGTAGTGTCGGACTACACCGAGATGGACCGGGTGTTGAGGGAGGAGAGAAACTACATCCTCAATATTGTCAAGCAGATCAAAAAGTCCGGATGTAATGTGCTTCTCATCCAGAAGTCCATCCTCAGGTGGGTGAATTGTGCTTGCAGAAATGTGTGATGTCCATTTTTTTGGTGGGTGAACTGTACTAACAGAAATGTGCATTTTCAATCTTTCGGTGGGCGCGCTGTACTAGTAGATATATTCACTGTCCATCCTTTGATGGTTGAATTGTACTAACAGAAATGTGCACTTTCCATCTTTTGGTGGGTGAACTATACTAGCAGAAATATATACTGGGCACCCTTTCACTAAGAGACCATAACTCCCTTGTAGTCATCAGTGAGATACATCTATTCAAGAACGCTATGGTCTCTTGATTGGCGCCATTAAACATATACCCAGGGCCCGTATTCTCGAAACTTCTTAGTGAGAAAAGATCTCTTCAAAAAGTAACATTTAGCAGAAAATAAGTTAGGTAAATTCTTAGTACTTAGGAACTTCTTATGACTTACAAAGTTTCGAGAATACAGGCCCTGTTTTTTTAAGTTATTATTAAATTTGTGCATTAAACTTGAAATCTGCTTCAACTAACATTTCTTAAACTCAATGTTTGCAGGGATGCTGTAAGTGACCTAGCTATTCATTTCCTGGCCAAGATGAAGATCATGGTTATCAAGGAAATCGAGCGAGAGGAGATAGAATTTGTCTGCAAGGTAGGTTCAAGTTTCCAGATACAAATTGTACACTTATTCTAAACATGATTAAACTAATTAAACTAGTATTTATTTATATATTTTTTTTAAATAAATAAAAAACAAAAGCACAATATTTGACTTGTTTTTACTGAATGGTCGGTATCAATATTAATTGAATGAATAATGAATTGATGCATTATATCGCACCGAGAACATGTCACCCATACACGACGACATTGGACAATATTAATTACATCTAATGTTATTTTTCTGTCCCTAGACTTTGAACTGTCGACCAGTGGCCAGTCTTGACCACTTCACAGCTGAAATGCTGGGCAATGCCGATCTGGTAGAGGAGGTGTCAACAGGAAGCGATAAAGTGGTCAAGGTTCGTACCATGTAAACAAACTTGTTGATGTGGCAAGATCATCTTGTGGACTCAATATTATATATTTTTTTCATTTCATTTAAAATTAGTTTTTCTCTACATAATATTACTTTTTAAACTACTGAAAAAACATTAAGTACAAAAATTACGTGGCAACCCCAAGGTAGGAAAAGTAGCCCATTCTAAATATACCTTTGGATGATTTAACATTTTAGAGTACTCCACAAACCTCGTCACAAATGGGTGAAAGTTTCCCGCAGCGATGTTAAACTCCATATTCACTCCACACACTGTTTAGTCCAAATTTCGATTATCTCCCCTTTCTCAATTTCTAAAGTATGGTTTAGAAACGTTTTCTATTGAAATTGTTTTTGTTTCAGGTCACAGGTATTGCTAACCAAGGCCGTACCGTGAGCGTTATCGTGCGCGGATCAAACAAACTTGTGCTGGAAGAGGCCGACCGTTCCCTGCACGATGCTCTCTGTGTCATCAGATGTCTGGTCAAGAAGAAGTAAGTATTAACACAGAGGTTCCTGCACGCCATTCTGAGCAAGTCAGGGTAAATAGTGGCAAAGTTGGTGTCTTCAAGGGGGCATTTCCTACAGTTAAGAACGGATATGCTCTAACAACTGGGGACTGCTCCTTTCTAGCTGTTCTGTCTGTACTTTCTGTCCGACGCATGCACAGTTACACTGAGCATTGTTGATCCTTGGTAACTGCGCATGCGTCGGACAGCCAGAAAGGAGCAGCTCCCCTCGTCTAGTCACGTATGGGTGAAAGCTTTCTACTGCAACATAAAAAAAAAAAGTGGGTCAAAAATATTTTTATTTTATTTTAAAATCCAACTACCGGGTATTATCCATTTCTTTAATCTCCTTTAATTCATTTCTGAGAAATATACTGAAAATGTCTGTACTGATTAATGGTTTTATCAATAATACATTGTTATGGGTGAACTATTCCTGCTGCAATGTAAGGCACTCATTCATTCATTCATTATAGATAATATTGTAACCAGGGTGATTACTATCTTCTTCAGCAATTGTATGCTGTGTTCTGTGTTACTAACTTGCATGGTTGGTTTATTTCAGGGCTCTGATAGCTGGAGGTGGCGCCCCCGAGACCGAGCTCGCCCTCAGACTCATGCAGTTCTCCAACACGCTGTCCGGCATGGAGCAGTACTGTTTCCGAGCATTCGCGGATTCGCTGGAGATCATCCCATTCACACTGGCAGAGAACGCCGGTCTGAACCCCATTGCCACCGTCACAGAACTCCGCAACAAACACGCACAAGGGGAGATAAATGCTGGAATCAATGTCAGGAAGGTAATTGAATTTAAGTTTATGATTTGTATGGCCACAGGTGAAAAAAAAAAAAATATTCTGTAACATTTTAATTTTCACTGATCGATATTTGTTGTAATATGGTTCTATTGAAATCAATTTTAAAATTATAAAACGACATGGATCATAAAATGGAATATTTCATATTTGTATGTTATTTTCAGGGGGCCATCACGAACATCCTGGAAGAGAACGTCGTACAGCCACTTCTCGTGTCCACCAGTGCCATTACATTGGCCGCCGAGACGGTCAGGAGTATACTGAAGATAGACGACATTGTAAGCTTACAGTGCTAACATTAACCATTTATTTATAAGAAGAAACAGGCAAATAGGCTGAATTTGCACGTGCGGGTATGTGAAGCACGTGCAAATCGACAAACTATAACATTATCCACTTATTATTAATTTACTGTAGTCATGTATCAGTGAAATATTCCTAATTCACCAATTCAAGGATTAAATCACGTTCGGTTGTCTCCAACAAGAAGCGATCAATAATCAGTCATTTATTGTAGGACATTCGTCGCAAATGGGTGAAAGATTCCTACAGCGACATTAAACTCCATATTTACTCACTAATAATTTATTGTAGGGCATCTTTGGGTTGTCTCCAACAAGGAGGAGATTAATAACATCATCGGTCAAGTTAACATGAACCAAATAGGCTTAATTTCCATTCCTTCCTTTTGTCAGGATGAACCAGGGGGCTGCTCCTTTCTAGCTGTTCTGTCTACTTTCTGTCGGACACATGCACAATTACCAAGGATCAACACTGCACAGTGTAACTGCATGCGTCGGACAGAAAGTACAGACTAGGGCCGGGACAACTATTGAAAAGTGCTAGTCGACTAGTTGGGAGTCCGTAGTCAACTATTAATCGTTCTATATCTATTCATACATTTTGCTCACCTCAAGGATTGTTTCCTGTTTCGGAAAAGAGACACAGATAAGCTCAAGTCCACGACCTTGTTTAACAAAGACAAAAAATAATGTGTTTTGATATTACATCTTCCCGGGTTCAATAGTTAATTTTTTCAATGGACAAATCATCTCATGGCTTCATTGGCATGGCAAAATTTCTTTTAAATCTTAATTGTGAAGTATTGATCGATATCATCTCACTTGTAATAGGCATTAGGACAAGCCATTAGTTTGTAATGATTAAAAATGTGATGGCTAGTGGGTAAGATTAAGTGATTTCTTGTAGTAAAGTTGCTTCACCAGGCTGCATACAAAGTGAAAAGTATGTATGTTTGGGTTTTTTAGAAATAATGCGAAAACACTTCTTAATATTGTTCCAGACACGTCAACGAATATATCCCTAGTTGTGTATAGACTTTCTGATAAAAGATAGGCCTACGTGAGTTATAGACGATAAGCTGCAAAAATGAGTAACATGTTGTTTTTCTTTCTTCAAACAGGGGGCAAGTTAGTACCAACTAGTCGACTACTGTATTTGCTAGTCGACTACTGGTTTTGTTTGTCGACAGTTGATTTAATTTATAGTTCCCGACTATTCTATTAATCGTACCAGCCCTAGTACAGACAGAACAGATAGAAAGGAGCAGTCCCCTGGATAGGCATGCATTCATTTCTTCCTTGGTCAAGTTAGAGGCAGCAATTTTCTGCGAATGTGCAGAAATCAAGTTTCATTTGACAACAGAACTTTTTTGTTTGAATGTTAATTCGCTATTTGATATGTGATTTATAATCAACCAATATTGGCTTCCACGGTAGACATTGCCAGTAGAAGATCAAGCAATATCTCTATTTATTCCATTAGTACATATAATTTATTTTTTATTTTTCTGTTCTGTTCCAGATAAACTGCCACAAATGAGATGTTCTTCCGTTTACTTTTGAGTCTACATTTCATCTCGTGCTGCATCCTCATTTCGTCTCGCTGTGAGGGTCTGTTACAGCGAGACGAAGCCACATTGGTTACAATGTTGCATGTAATCAACAACTCTCTACATATGCAGATTGACTTTGGGTTCAGTTCCATGAAGCTGTGTTTAACTAAAGCTTTCTTGAATTGAGCCCTGCTTGTGTGACCTAGAGAAAAGAGGATATTTAATGTGATATTTCTGTCAACATTTTTTGTATTTTGTGCAGCGGATGGACTGAAAATAAAATATTTCAGCATATAAAGATGTCAATTTTCCTTGGAATTGTTCAAGAAGTATTACAAATATTTTAGTCTGAATCTGTTGCTGTTCTGACTAGACAACAATCTGCATACAACTGAAATACTAAGAGTATTACAGTATTTCTGTTCATTGAAATTTTGCGTATGGGTGAAAGATTCTCGTTGTGATGTAAAACAATAATTCACTCACTCGCTGTTAATTGCAAATATTCAACCTAATTTATACTTTGAGAAACCCCTGCGTCTGTTTTTGTTTGCAATGTTCTCTTCTGGGACAATGATGGTATCCAGTGGGACAATATTCATATGCATACTGTTGCTGCGACTTACCTTTATTCTCTCCCAACAGCATGGGAGGTTTACAGAAATCCTGACAATTATATTTATACATTGAAAGCAATATACATATTCAAATTTTAAAATAACATTTATAATTTTTAGAGAACATAGACTAATTAATAGTACATGATCCAGCAACAACCACGCATAATATAACGATTAATATCAGGATAACGTAGAACGGGTCGCGACTCGCTAGAACAGATTATCTCCCTTAGACCAACACATTTTCGTACGTAAAATCTAAAGCTAAACGTTTCGCTTGTGTGGCTGCCAATTTTGTTTGTAAACGTTTGCGACGTGCTTACATCAAACGCTGTTACATGCAATCTGACAATACGTAATGGTGATTCCTTTAATGTACTGCTAGCATAGTACTTAAAAATATGTATGTTGAACCGGGACACCGCTGTTTATAATGTAGCCACAACTGATTGCACTTAACATGTTTAGTGACCGACCCCGGGTACAAGTGCAAATCTGTTTACAGTAAACAATAGTATCACTACTATAGTTTTAGCTAGCCAAATTCTCAAGTATAGTAGCGATTAAAGAGTTTCATTCAATGGTTTAACACTTGTAGCTACCACTGACACTGTTAAGCGTAATGCGGCCATGGTAATACTCATTGTAGGATGTGGAAAGATTGGTAATATTAATATTATGGAATCGTTTAGAGTTTGATATGGGAATTAAATTCTCCAGTACAGAGTATGCCCGAGAATATGGAATAACGCAGTAGAGTGCATCATGCTCTAGTCTACATAGGCAGCAGTCTTTTCTAAATATTTCTAATTGTAAAACTAAATACTTTGGAAATATGTCGTATGTCTATATAGAGATAAGAACATTTGATTTGTGAGAATCTTTCTCTTGAAAATAGTACAAAGTAAAAAAGTATCCTACACAGAAAGGTTTTTCGCAACAGCTCTATGACTGAAGCATTCGTAAATATTAGTTATACTCATTTATAGCCGTTGACCAACTATTCCGGCACGTATAACTCCTAAAATGCTATTATTTAATGTGTTGTATAGTTTCCCTTGTATTAAGAACAATTTTAGATATTGTTAATAGATAGTGCGGATGGCTGCATTGAAAGATCGATATAGGGCCTATGCTGTGACAGCGTATTATCACTCCTGCATTTCGTTGCCATACCTTTCCAATGGGAGCAAGAATCAAATGTTCAAGCTATCTACTTCAAGATACCGCATGAACTAGGTTATAATAAACCGTAATGTCAGCTGAGTGTTAGCACGATTGATTTGCCTACTAGGCCTATTATATACCTACTGTATAGTCTACTATCCCGAGGGTTTTTGTAGGTTATTTCATCAATTGATATAGATAGCTTGCATCAGTCATTGTTTGATGCTCTGTTCAGTTGAGCCAAATTGATGTAATCTTATAAATGTTATCTTATTATTCATTATACTACTGAGATCAAATATACTAAATATAACACTTGGGACACTACTGATAAGATCAGGAATTCAAAATGTCCATTTTCCTAACCAACGCCGTATATGCGTTTCCGTTTTATTCAACGTACATGTCCACCTTCTCCATGCTGGATTAGGCACACGCACTGCTCTTCATGGCATCTCCGGTTGCCTCTATCATGGAGAGGGTTAATATGAGTTACGACTCTCATAGCGTTACAGCCGTTCTGTGAATGGGATCCGTTTCCGTTCATACTCAAATGGAGTGATGTGTGTAGTGTGTATGCGTTATTATATAATAGGATATATAATTAGTTTAGAGATTGTCTGCTTTACCAATGAAATCCGTGTGCTTTACCAATGAAATCCGTGTGTAACCAAGCAATATCATGTAGGCATAGTTGTATAGACAACAGCTCCGAATGTTTCAAATCAAGACACACCTTTCTAATTAAATTAAGCTTATCGTTCGTAGATTACGACTATCAGAACTCATGGCATTGCTAGAGGTTCCGATTAGAAGTATATTTTTACTGGATAATACTCTTCTAATCTATTATTAATATCATTATCTTCTTCATTCAAGTTCATTATCATATCGTCACATATGGGTGAACGATTCCTGCTGTGACGTAAAACAATAATGTCGTCATCATCATCATCATCATCATCATCATTATTATTATTATCATCATAATAATCACCATCATCGTTATTTAGATAAATGAAGCTATTGCAAAACTCGGCGGATTTTCGGTAACTGATTTGATTCGGTAGCTAAATAAGAAAATAAGAACACAATAAATAACATATCATATATTACAATAAGCCGCTGTCCGCTCTCGGTTTCAATATAGAAACTCTGAACACGAGTTACACAATGTGCGAACTTCATCATCTGTATACGCAACATTTAAGTTAGCTGGAGATATTTACAAAATTAAAATCAACTTGCTCGTTCTCTAACAACAGAGCATCGGCGCCAATCGCTTTCCTTCATTCACTGTATTGTAGCGTACGAAATAGTGGAGATCACTGAGTGATAGAGGATTACATTATTCAAGCTACAACGTGGGTCTCGGTGTACCCTCACCCAATGCGCCACCCCTAACTACTAAATAACAAGCCTGAACCTGCCCTTGAATGGCCAACATCACAAAACATAATTATGATAGGCCTATATGTAGGTTATACAAGTAAGCTAAAATGCGTTTCTCCGACATATTAAATTGAAAGAGACAAAAAATCCCATAGTATTGAAATATTTGTTTCTGAATACAAGCTCAAAGTCCAACCGTCATGTCATCTTTAATTCTGTCCGTAGCGCGTATAGTTAAAATCAATGTCGTCATGTTTGTTTCCCGACGACCTTTCCACCGATGCATAGCTGTGTACATATTCATTTCCGATGTTAAGATTCCTAAACTGTATCTAAACTTCATCATATAATCACCTAATTTATATCATGCCAAAATATTACATTTCAATGTTATAGGCCTATACAAAACTCTTGAGAACTAAAATCTGTATACTGTATTTAATATAGTGCTATATGAAGTGCTATGCATAGACTATACTCACATACAAACAAGATTTTACCTTCAACATAGCATAACTGCACTACATTATGTATGCTTTTTTTCTTGTCTTTACAGTTTTGAACATTAATACTATATAGTGCATTACATAGACCAATGACCATGAATCAGTGTAGAGAATTCTTTTTATAGAAGTGCAGACATTGTTTTACCATTTCAAAGAAACGAATAAACAAAGGTGTTTTTGCTGGGAAATGTAGTAGGCTACTATAATGCTTGCTAGTCTGCAAAATGGTTTTCTTGTTATAAAACTGTGAAATTCTCCAGTCTAATGATGTATGAGTGTATCATATTACATAAGCCAGCAAAAGTCTGAAAAGAGCTATGCTCATGTTTGCGATGCATTGGTACCGCAATGAATAGGTTTTGGTTCTAAATAATATACGTATACATGTACAATACCCCCGAGAAATAAGATCTTAGAAAAAGAAATCTGCTTTAAACATGTTAAATCACAGACTCCGTCATTGTATAAAACTGCAACCCATATGTGCCTAGCCATTCTCCTGCAGATAATCTAAATATAGATTCCATCACATTTAAAATACATGTATATATTTCAAAGTTTTTAATTGCAGAGAGGGATATTATATCCATTAAAGATATGATAGATATGTGGAGGTATGAGTGGTGAGCACATGGTGTTATGTTACTGTGATGGTACATGACCCTAGAGGTTCGCGTCTGCCTGATCTATCACCCAGGATGCACTACATAGGTCTGGGTTAACTACTGTCACGCACACTGGAACTATATTCTTGCGCATGTAGACAGGTGTCCTTTTCCCTGACGTCACATAGTTGCTAAGTTACTGAGTTTTTCCACCCTTCTTGTCTGGCGTATGACTACTACGATCCGGAGGTGACTACTTTCGGATCACCGATCATTTTGTTTGACCGCTGCATCAAACGTTTGTTAAATTTTGATTGTACGAGGACTTAAAAGGACGGCAATGGGTACAATGGTGTCCCGGGATGGTTCTAGCAAGAACAAAGAAACCAATACCATCTTCAAATTTCAAATCATTAAAGCGATGGCTCGCACCAAGTCATTATACTCTGAATATTAAAATATTAATATAATCATGTAATTTAACACTATATTAATTAAATATAAGCTTTTAAACACAATATATGCAAAAATGGTTTAAATGTGTTTTTCTCGAATGTGGGATGTTTTTCAACAGTGCTATGCATTTAGACCGATAGAGGGTACCAAGAGATGAGGTTTGATACCATGCATGCCTATATTCTGTGTTGGACGTACCTCAAGTGTATTTTAGAGTGAAAACCGAGTGTTGCCGAAGGACGAATGACGTCACGTGTGAAAAGAGGAGGAAGACAGTAGGCAGTCGGAGAAATGGCGACTCCATGATTGTCGCTTCAGGGGGGTTATGAAGTGGACCATCGTCAAAGGATACCAAATGTATTCGCAAACCAGTGTTTGGTGCTGCTCTTAAGGATTTTACCTTTAAAATACTACCAGACACATGAAAATGGCGGCAAATATGTACCGAGTTGGAGGTATGTACAATTTGAGGATATGGACGCATGGAGGGATCTCCGTCCCGCGGCATGATACCTCGATACCTATATCCGGATATTTCAGATCAATCAGGCATAACATACTTTTTAATCGATGATGTGCATATTCTAGCAATTGATTTGACTTAGTTAGAGCATATTTTGAGCTTGAAACTTGTTTAATAGTTTTTGATTCACGTGAGTACAGTGCACGCGCATGCATGCGAGAGGTGATTAGGTCCAACTTTACCGATATGCCGTGTTTGGCATTAAAATGTATCTTATTTGGAAATTAAAACTGATTTCCATATAGAAAATGTCACCATATATGAGAGAATGTCATTCAAATTTGCATCTTTACGTTCAATATTTTACAATCGAGCCTTGATTACCCGAGGGGACTATTTTTCGTCAGTGGCTTGTACATACAAACCGGTATATTGACGAGCACACAAAGACCTTTTTTTGTTTCCTTTGCAGATTATGTATATTTTGAAACATCGTCCACATCCCCCTTTCAAATACGACGAATTGAGGAACTTAATAAGGTAAGTTGTTAATTTTCTATGTTTTCACCGGCGATCGAAGCCAGAGGAGTGAGTAAATCTGTTTATATCCTTGTGATTGCGGCGAGTGATATGGTTATTGTTATTCAATGCTTATCCAATGGCTGACTTTGAAGTCTAAGACCCTCTGCATCTTTCTTGCAGACTCCAAATGGAAACGTTGAAGCCAAAGTTATGTGTTTTTATAGAAGAAGGGATATATCTACCTCCCTCATCGTGCTGGCTGACAAGCACCAAAGTAAGTGCAAATGTGTTTGTTTATCGATGGACCTGACGATACGATTAGACGTGATACGGTTGGGCAGACGGGACAGCAGCGATGCATGTTAGCTCAAGCTGTGTACGTGCCGATCACGACCTCTCATGGGCTTGTGTTGCATAGACATGTTCATAAACCTGTGACTATTTTTATACACAACCCATATTACACTATGAAAACACAAAGTCCACGTGGGTTTCAGCGTGGTGAAAATAGTCCAGGCTATGCTAGAAGATATTTGATTGGAGGAACAAACTTCATTCATGTTTTGGCTCTACCCTCATATGTAAAACATGTTTTTATATGAGAAATACCCCAGAAAAGCAAGAAATAATAAATTCTATATAATGTCAAGTTATTGTCATCGTCATAACAATATTTTGGATAGTATTTTTCGGTATGATTTCCGCCCGCACCCCCCTCCCTTTATATCTATTCTATACACGTGTGTATCATTTTATTACATGCAACGATATCCGCGACATTAGAATAATGCAATTTTATAAGGATAGTGATTTACCGACATGGCGAAAATCATACATGTACAA